>JAPMOR010028704.1:412435-492671 GCA_026543865.1 Argiope aurantia
TGCAATATATTCAGTTGAATATAATGAATGATGAGATGATTGCAATATATTCAGTTGAATATAATGAATGATGAGATGATTGCAATATTGAATCCGTAAAATAAATTTCCTTCTGAAACGATTTAGCCTTTGTGAACCTGTTGATACCTCTGGGAACTGACATACCTTAATTATAAATATTTCATTTCACATCTTGAATATACTCTGCATTAATAAAATATATTCTGAATTCTTAATTTTGGTACATGTTGTGAATGAATAGATCAATATAAATTTCATTTCGGAAAACTCTATATGGGACTATCATGATTTATAATCCAATTTTCAGTAGCATATATTCGATTGCAATGTCTTTTCACCATATTCCGTTCGCCTCTTAAGTATTTAAAATTCATGCAATTCATTCCCTTTAAAAGCATTCAGATCACGGTAATGTTTCTTCTGAAAAGGTATTGTAATGAGATTCTTGTAATACAAATCAAGCGGATCTCATTGATTTAATTTTAAAAGTTATTGCAATTTTTACAGGAAGGGAAAATACGTAATTTTACTGAAAAGAGTAAGGCATTGTGCAACGAAATTCTTTTACATTACGTTTCTCATATGATTGTGACATCAATTCTAGAGATTGTAAAGCTTTTATATTGTCAAGAAAGCTTCTACCGTTTTTAGATATCTTACGCAGATCGCTTTAGGGAATTTTTGAACTGGATATTCGATATTTCATGAAAAGTAACGCTTTCGCCACTTTCATAAAATATCAAACTTTTGTATATTCATTATCCACACGGGTTTAATTGTGTTCACTTGGTCTGAACACAAAGAAGGAAGAAATAGCCTTTTCGATATAGTTTTTTTTTTTTTTGTAAATAAAAGGCAATTTTTTTATGGCAAAACAACATGGCAAAAATGTTTTCTGAAATTTAGACCTGGCAAATAAGACATTTAAATTCGGTAACGATCTGGTAGCCAGCCCATCGATCATTCATGACGTTTAAGTTAAGATGCTGATCTCAAAAAATCAACTTATTTCTACTCGTGAAATAGGAGAGAGACTTGACGTATCGAATTTCAACATTTATGAGCATTTCATGCGACCCCACAACTTTCAAACTTCAAATATGCCGTATTTCCAAGTGTAAGAACAATGAAAACGATATATTTTTTAAATTTAAGTTTTAAGAGTATATAAATCATTCTTCTGCAATAATACTGGGTGAAAACGGTGATGGGGTTAATCGAGTGTGTCTCTATAAACCACCTTAAAGATCAACATACCTTCTTAGAAAGTTACGCGTTGCTATTGGTATGATTGAAAAGGCATTGTATTTTTATGAGTTGCTGTCGCCTAACCAAACAATTAATTTGGTTAAAAAAGATGGCTAACTGTAAAAATTTGAAGAAAAAAAAATACAGTATACCAGAAGTACTCATAAATGGCTAATCTTAATGGAATAGTTTTTTATAAAGAGAACGCTAGGCAACTAACACACCAGATATGTCACTTTATTTCTGGTGGAAGGTTTTGGAGCTTGACAATAATATCTTTTCTGTCCACCATGTGGTCATGATTTGGTATTTCCGTAATACCATTTGTTCCACTCTTTTCAAAATTAATTAAAAGGAAACTCTGAGTTCTGAAGAACTGCAGATAGCACCTTTAATTATAAGTTTTAATGTGATAAACCAGGAACGTTCTATAAGAGTGGATAGTGAAAGTTCCCATTAGAGGGATAACAATAATCAAATAAAATGATGCACACGTTATTGAATAAACTTCATTATTATTGCAAATAAAACTCTTTCTGATGCTGAGTTTTTGAAGTTTATCCAAAAAATCATCGGAGACATTCCAAAAAAAAAAAAAAAAAACCCAATGTGACAAAAGCTAACTTTGCATTGGGATTGTATATATTAATTCAAATTCAGTCATTCTTATTATATGACTGTGACACCATGTTTTGGAACAGTAATGACAACTAATTTTAAAGGAAATTGAATATAATTATGATTTTTTTCACATTTCGTTTTTAGCTTTTATAATCAGAATGTAATCAAAATATCAAACATTAGTAGAAAAATTATTATTTAAAAGAATATATTTAGCTTCATTTTGTTTTGTAATTCTGCCATGTTTGTGTATAAATATATCTAATATGAAGTTGAATGTTAATTTTTAAGGAAATTATCTCGATTGTGCAAATTGCATCCATTCATTCAATCACAACGATTGAATCCCACGTTTTGCGTAAGCGAGTACATTCAAAATGTGAAATAAAATATCAAATTCAAACAATAAAAAACATGGCTTAAAAATATATATTTGATTTCGCTCTGAATTGTGATTAAACTACATGTATGCAGGAATGCATACTTTAAACTAAAAAGTTAAATTGCTGAAGTCAAATTAACTTTTTAAAAATATCTTTCGTTAATTGAAGGAAGGCACAAGTATCGATATTTTCTTCCATTCATTCACTGATGAACTTTTATATCATTGCACCAAAGTCTTTTCTTTTTTTTTTTTTCATTTGCGATTTCCCTTTGGTTTTGCGTCTCAGAAGAGGAAGAAGAAGAAGAAGAAAGGAATGATTCTCACACCTTTTTTTTCCTTATCGAATTCTTCCTAATTGAACTTAATAATTAAATTCCCATTTATACAGGAAACAAAGCTCCCAATGAAGTGAAAACAGATCCTAAAATCTTTTTCACATAATTGGCGCCCGCGTAGGTTTTTTTCTATACATTTTAACTGTTGTAAAAGCGAGAGGTAGAAGAGGTAATTTGAAAAGTGCTGGAGGAAACGAAAGAAGTAAAAATAAAAAAGAGAAAGAGAGAGAGAGAGAGAAAAAAAGAAAAAAAAATCTTCCTAGCTTTCAAATGCCTTGATAAAAGAAGAAAGCAAGTAATTCTTGTGTCCATTACAATGCGGAAATTACTGTTAAACCTATAAAAGAGATTTCAGTATTTAATCACTGGCGCTCCGTCTTTTTTTTTTTTCAAGAAAAAGGAAGAGTCTGTATTTATTCTCCGAATTATCCGGCACGGAGTTGTCATTAGTGGTCTCTTGTGTGAAAATAAATTCGACCAAAGTTATACCTTATAGCTTCTTACGGTTAAAATAAAAATTTAAAACAAATAAATTTTTGTTTATATTTAAACGGACATACTATTACTTCCCTTTTGAGTTATATATCTTTGTTTTACCTCTCTATTTGACTGAAAAAATCCATATAGTGAGGCGAGATAAGAATATGTTGGTTGATTTTTTTTTTAATATCATGAGCACGTATCAATCCCTTTTCAAATGTTTTATTATAAATAATTCATGCAAATCTATGAAATAACCACAAATAAAAATCTTCCATGGAAGAACCGTTCACAGACTGTTTTGTATGCTGTGTATTCTTAAAATAATTCAAAGGTGTATATTCATTAAATAAGAAACTCCGTATTATTTATGGCTTTAATTAATATTTTCAACCTTGGACATTTTATTATTTTAAGTTTTTAAAATAATCAAATTCGATTATTTTGAAAACACAAAATAATAATAATAATAATAAAACTCAGCGCGATTTTCATTTGCTGATTTGTTTCCAAACTAAGCAAAATTATTGTCAATTAGAAAACTGAGTATAGGCTTTTCTGTTATTTTAATAACATCCTCAATACATATGAAGAAAATAAAAATCATTTTAGTTTTACTTACTTTTGGTAGTGTTTTATACCCGAAGAATAAAAAGCCGTTTTTAAGTTTTTTCTGAACACTTTTACAATTATTACGTTTATTTTTAAATGAACCGTAACGCAGCATTGATTTAGAAATTTCAACAAGCAATATTACTTTAATTCAAATTTACCAAAAATAATTTACAAATTTAAATTAAGCCTTTACTGGGGATTATTTATTTTTTACAACATCTCAAATATGTTTCATTCTTTCTAACTAGGTAGTCATTACTTTACTTAATATCTCATTTGATTATCTGACTGGCAGAATATTTGAAACGTTTTTTATATAAAGACAGATTTTTAAATCAAACAACTTCTTTCAATAAACAACTTTCTCATTCGATTGCTATCAAAAGAATTAATTTTTTTTTAAAATAAAGGTCGCTTTTCATAATGTAATAAAAAAGTTAGATTTGATCCGGGTCCATTACTCTTTATTTTCAACGTGAAATTTATTTTTTTACCTCTAAAATATATCTGTACCTATTTTAGATGATGAAAGGTTGTTTTAGAAGTTACAGATGATGAGTTTAATTATTCATTCAAGCTTCCGGAATCTATTGTTACATAATTTCACATTGGTGCAAACCTTTAATACAGTTCAATTCCCACGTTAGTTTCGCATCTAGAAAAAAATATTTGCAAAGATTCTTAATGAATGTTAGAAACTCTGGAATATGAACTAAGCTATCAAAATAATGGAAACGAAGAACATGTGTTATTTCACCAAGATCTTGCGAGAAGCTGAAAACATTATTCAATAACATGTATTATATCACTATCCATTGTTAAATCTGCAGAAAACATCCATCAATCTTCTGAGGAGGGATGTTTTTTTCTCAGGATTGATAATGTTTCTTTGAGATGGCCTTTGAATTCTAGGCAAACTTAAGCCCAGATATCTCGTTGGAAACAAAAACTTCAGGAATTTGATTTTGAAATCCAGGAATACCTAACAGAACTGCAAATGGCCTTCCTCGTAGACCTTATGCTGAGAGCTGAAAACAAATCTAGAATGCCGAGAAAACATTTAAAGTGGAAGCATATATTTCAAACTCGTAACATTTTCTTGTTAACTCCGCTGTATCCCATTCAAAGCATCGTCTATTCATGATAATTTAGTTATATTAGTCCCGTTTGAAAGCAACAATAGGGCTATTTTGAGATGGATCTCGTAATTTTGAATCGTGGTCAGATGACGAGGACGACACCTGAGCTCACACCGCCTTTCTAAACTTCCACAGCATACCAGCGGGAGGACGTTGACCCCAACAGATTAAGCGTGCACCAGACCCGTTTACACGACTGTTCTTCGGTGGAATCAGGGGTCGAACATGAAGCTGAAGCCCTCCGGCTCCGAGGCCGAGACCTTATCACCAGACCACCGTGGCTCTCTATTTATACTATAGATAATTCTCTATTTTAGTACTCTCTATTTCCTACAATCAGCACAGAATCGTGTCTATCCACCTTTTTTCTTTATAACGCACTAAGAAAAGCCCAAGATCCTGACAATTCGTCTATTATTCGATTGTCTACCATTTCTTTTACCAGATGCTCCTTTTCTCTCTTTACAGGTGAACGATCACCTGTATTAATTTTTTGTGACGTCACATTAGAGGGGGTAACATTAGTGTCACAGATAAAGAAAACTTCTGGAATTCTTAAAATAACTTTCATATTGCTATTTGAAGCTCTTCGAAAACCTTTAAGGATTTTTCAGTTTCTTCCGGAGATATTGGATTTCAGAAACTTTGAAGAGCAAGTGACGATATTCACGATTAGCTGACATGTAGTAATAATTACTCGTTTTGAAAACCTTTCCAAGGGCTCCTAGGAATATCCATAACATTATACCTGAATCACAGCATACAGAACCTTTAGAAACTCTTCTGTTAATACATCCTAATATCACTGGTATTATAGTTCTTTCCTTTGCTAATACTTTAATATAAATTAGCTCAAAATAAAGGTAGCTAAAGTACAGTGGCTGAAAATAAAGGATTTCTCTTTCTTTCTGATCGTATCTTGTTCTTTTTAAGGTCTACGGGCTCTCCGACTCATCTGAAGGCAGACGGAAAATAAATACTGAATGACCCGACCACCGCATCAGCTACACTGGCGAGAACTGTGGTTGAGTTCTAAGGGCCATCGCCGGCCACAGTACAACCCTTCCCTGTGGAAGTAAGTCCTGTCATCGATAGGAGTAGCCAGACCCCTTCCTTTTTGTGTACCCTCCAGGATAGCGAGATCTAATCAACATACCGGAAGCCTCTCATCCTCCCATTTCAAGGTTCCCCCCCCCCTCGAGGTGAGAAAGGTCTACGGTAAAGTTAAATTTTTATAGAAAACATATGACAGAAATACATGGGTTGGTAATATATCAGCTACACAGATACTGTATTTCAATTTTTTTCAACCGTATCAGAATGTAACAACCAATTTCCTTTGCGTCTCTTCTTTTTCACGAATGGCAGTATTTAAAGATACGTTACGAACTGTATAAATAAGTTGTTCATTCAATTGTCTGGGTAAACAGAGCATCTATTCTTTCATTATTAATATACACCGAGAATCTTTGTTAATTCTTCTTTTCAGCATTGACATTTATGTGACAATATTATCGATTCGTAACTTGAATCTGTATTATATTTTTTTGGTAACATTAGTGTTATTTTTAAAACGAGCTTTATAAATTCGTAATAATATACTACTCGGTGCATCAGTAAATTAAATCTGTTTCAAGCGCATAAATCCTTTCAAATAAATCGATACCCAAAGATTAAAGATTTTTATTCTAAGCGAAGTAAGAAGACATTGAATGTAACTCCATCAAAGTTAAGACTTTCGGTTTTCCTTCAGATGCACAAAGGTTAATTAATACTTTGAATCGATTTTCTTGCTTGATTATTTATACTAATATATTAAGTAGCAGTACACTTGCCTGAAGTGTTTGAATCGAACAGAGAAACCGAATGCGCTTGAATATATTTAATTTATTTTAGTGCTAAGATTGTTTTGATAAGACGGAGAGTTCTTTTTGAAGTATAGTTGTCAAAAAAGTGCCGAAAAAAGTCTGGTTTCTTCGAAAAATTATTTTGCACCGTTCTCAGTATGTTTTGATGGATATTTCCAATATATTTTCTTATTATGAATTTAATTATTATTATAAATATATTTGTTGGGGAATTTTGTAAATTAGCAAAACGTATCGTTTAAAACAGTCAGTGTTTTTTCTTCGATAGACATGTCTAGTTGGGTTTTGTTTAAAGCAATTGATAAAACTGTAAAAATGTATTGAAATATCTATTTTTTCCTTTACGAAATAAATTTAATAGTCATTCTTTGATTTTCGTTTTTCTAGTTCCTTGCTGATGAACATGTTGTTCGTGTAAATCAAACATGCCACTTGAATTAAAAATAATTTAATGCATTAACTGTATTAAAATATATTAACAAAATATAATGAGTTAAAAATACGTCCTCGTTAGCACTGTAATTTTCGCATTTACAATCCACAATCTGAATCGTTGACTGTACAAGGTAAAATTTTGCAGGATTTATAAGACGAATAATTGGTTTCGATTATATTATGTAAGAAATCCAGAAAGTAAATTTCTTTGGTCATTTCTATCGCAAATCCGCTGCAATCTCAAAAGTGCGTGCATGCATACCATTTTGATCCATCTGAACACAAAGATATCATTGTTTGGAAAGACAGTAAATAATTTAATTGTTTCATAGTTGATTTGTTTTTGTAATCATGTTTAAGAATATTGGTTCTTGTGGGCTAAGTTTTTATAAGACAATTTCAATAATAACGACATGTAAAAGATTTAGGCTGGGAAATATTCCCATATCCCCATTATAATCCACACCTTCCTCCCTCTGATTTTCAAATATTTTTGTAACTTTCAATTTTTTGTTTCTCACGAAAGCATCCAGGAAGACAATATTGCAAAACAAACTGTTACCATTTGATTTTTATCTCTGAATGTTCCATTCTATGATGCAGTTGTATAAATATGATGACATGCCTTAAGCGTAATTGTCACCTCACTAAGGGTGACAATTACGCTTAAATATATTACAGAAAATGAAAGGTCAGGAAGTATAATTGGAAACAAGAGGTAATTTTGAACGCTGATTATTATGCGCACCGTAAAGCATTAGCAATCTGGGAAGCATGAGCCTTCTTTCAGGCACTCGAAAGGAAAATGAACAACATTTTTTCCTAGTTTTATTCTATCTTATTTGAGTATTCTGATGATGATTAGGCGTGTGCCAAAAGTGGCGTTGAACCGGTAAGAGCTCATAAATAAAATTAAAAAAATAAAATTTAAATAGCTATCAAAGGACTAGCTATTTAAATTTTTTTTTCTCATAATCTTGTGTACTAGAAGCTAAAAACAGCCAAAGAAAAAAAAAAGAGCAGGCATAAAAAGAAAAAGTGGAGAGGTCTAAATGACCCAAGCAGAAGAGCCTACATAATATTCCAACAGCATCATTTAAACATAATTTGTAAATAAAAAAAAATACCGAAGATAGGCAATTTAAATTTAGAAAACAGAAAAAACATGAATGAATGTATGAATGAGTGGATGAAGTATATTACTTAAAGTATATAAAGTATATTAAAGTATAGATAAAGTATTAAAATCGTCAAAAAACTCGAACTGGAAATTTTTATGAATCTTAATGTTCCCGATCTCCTTGAGTCCGAAACACACATTTTTGGCATTAGGGTTGTTTGTCTGTCTTCTATGAACATGGTAACTCAAAAATACTTTAAGTAAGACTGATGAAACTTGGTATATGGGCTTACGACCAAGTTTGTGGATTTCTCTCTAATTTTAAAAGAAATCTATTTAAAGGAAATCTGTATGTCTGACTATTCTTGAAGTGCAAATGAAGTCCATAACTGCAAAATGCAAGGAACTGATAGATAAAATTTGGTACTTAAGAATTGATATCTAAAATACAATTTTCATCTATTTAAAATTTTTGGTGTCAATTGGTCAGCAAAGAGACATCCAAAATGTATATTTTCAAAATAAATTCAGTAAAAGTATTAGATTCAGGCCAAATATTTATGAACTCATGATGCGATCGTACCTAAGGTTCACAATTTTATGCAGGGAAGGGGGCTGAAAATTTATCAGAAGGTATGCTAGAAAGTTTCCAGGCGATCATTTCCCTTGTTAAGTGTTATTTTCTAACGTTTGTTTACTTAAGTTACTACCGTGTTGAAAAGAGGGAAAATATATTTTTTAAGTTCTTGTATTTAATTCTTTCATTCGTTATTTCGTAGGTAAAAGGCAAAAATATATATTTCTTGAATCCGTAGCAAATAACGATAAGTAAGATTCAGTTTCAATTTTTGAGCTTTCCTGAAAAACTAAACAGTACTTTCAATCATCTCGAGATTCTTCAACGTTAGTTCCCTAGGAACAGATTATTTTAATTAAAAAAACCTATGTTTTTCATGCATGTGAAATAATTTATTATATAATGGGAAGTGAAATTAAGTTATTTCCTTTCATAGAGTAGGAACGTGACAACGTTCCGTCTCAACAACAATACTCATTATTTTACAAAAATTACAGTCTGCAAAATTCATTCCTAATTACTCTAAATGGCCCTGTTTTGATAAAAAATGAAGCATTTTTTGTTTTACATTTCGCGTTCTTTTAATTGTCCAATAATTCTTATTCTCTGGAGCTCTAAATATTAATTAGTAATTGACAACACAAATTTAACTAGCAGATAAGTAATGCTAGACAGCATTACTTCATTAAATTGCCTTGAATCTGATCTTTCCCTTTTTAAAAGAAATACATTTTGACATGATTGATTTTCTACACCAAATAATTGATAAACTGTGTACTAGATCTTTGCATTTGAAACAAAACTAATGTATTTACTTCTATGGTAGGTGCATAGAAACGTATTACTCATTCACTAGCTTATTATTTATTTCTAAATTATTAGATAAGATTTGATGCAAAATAACCCATGTGAAAAGGGAAAATGATTATAAGTAATTAAATAATTTAATTAATTTAAATAATCTTAAAAATATTGAATTTCTACCGTTAGCTACTCTCTACTGCTTGCTGTTTGCACTACATTCTTCGTGTTTTTGGAAGTAGTGCTCATATTAAAAAAGTATGAGAGTTAGTAAATCTGTACTCCCTACAATGGAATATAAAGTATTAAAAGTACTGTCGGGATATAAAGAACTAAATTCGTTAAAAATGCTTCGTTTGATATGAATTTTATTCCAAATTTTTTAATCTGTCAAACTAAAATGGTAATGGGGCTAAATTTTCTCTAAGGAACTCTTCTCTTAGAAAATTATTTTATATTGCTCAGTTTCCCATTTCCCTTAAAGTTTTGACAAGAAGAATTCTAGGTAATGCTTGGTATCTAGTTGCAAAATAATAAATCTGATGTTTAATAACTTTTATATGTAGACTCCGAATAAAAATGTTATTAGGTGTTACAAGACGATAAATGTGAAGAAAGAAAAACAAATGAGAATGAGTATTTATGGAAAGAATTCTGAGAAGAGCAATCATCCTGTGAAATGTTTTTATTCACTTTTCAAATTAACACTAGCATGCTTCTAAAATTGTTTACTAGAAGTGGCAAAGAGCAGTCGAAAACTAGACTACCAGCCAAAATAGAGCAAATTGCACAGAAACTTGCAACTAGAGAAAGAAGAAAATCCCATTACAGCGAAGTAATGAGGAAACACGGCGTTGATCGTAAAATGCAGGAAGCTGAAAATCAACTGGGATAACTGTGTTGGCCATTAAAAACATCACACGTTGAGCGCGATATGGATTCTTCTCAAAAACCGATTTGTTTTGGTTCAAATCTCGAGATTACTTACAATGTGATACAAAATAGACAAATTTCACCGTGAGTAAAATAGATTCAAAAGAGATATATTTCAATCATGAGATTACTGTGAGAGTATTCAGATTAGTAATTTTTTTAATGAATTCGTTGATTAAATATTGGGAGATTGTTAAGGAAAATATTACCTTCTTTTTAAGAATTTGGTGATAAAGACACATTTTCTTGCATACAGATTGATTTAATAGCTTTGGATGGGCCGCGGTGGCCTGGTGGTAAGGTCTCGGCTTCGAAACCGGAGGGTTTCAGGTTCGAGACCCGATTCCACCGAAGAACCGTCGTGTAAGGGGGTCTGTTGCACGTTAAATCCGTCTTGACCAAACGTCCTCCCGCTGGTGTGGCGTGGTGTGGAGAGGGGGGTGCCAGCTCAGGTGTCGTCCTCGTCATCTGACCGCGGTTCAAAATTACGAGGTCCGTCCCAAAATAGCCCTAGTGTTGCTTTAAAACGGGACGTTAATATAACTAAAACTAAACTAAACTAAAATAAACTAAACTAAATAGCTTTGGATAAGTTTCGTCATCACCATATAAACATTATTACAGCTAATCGAATGCATTTTCATGCTAAATCCACTGAAAATTGAAATGGTATACATACTCTGGTTAACGATTTCATAAACTAGCGATAATTACTTTTAGAGAGCACAAAGTGTCATTGTTCCGTATTTTTTTTTTTCTATTGCTTCAAGCTCACTTACAAAAACGGGAAGTTCATGGTTTGTAATAATGGTTTGTGAAAGACTTTCGAATATTTTAAGGTTTCTTACTCGAATTATATTAGGAATGAGAGAATTAAATATAATCGCAGTTTATTATCCTTAAGACAAAATAATAGTAATTGTATTTTACGACTAAAGATACTTTGATTACATGTAATGACAATATTATAACATGCTATTATAATTGTAATGAAACTTTAAATGCTATGTGTAATACAGCCGCAGGTTACATATGCTTATAATTATAGAATAAGCCGGAGAAAAGTCGTACTTAAGTCGTTAAGTTATTTGTAGCAGCTTAAAATAACGTTTATCTTATTTTTTTGCATATTTTAAAGAACGTTGTTTTTACTTTCTTGTATATTAAAAAATAAAGAGAATATTTAATTTTTGATCTCGAAATCTTATAAATCTCAAAATTATAAACCTTTGGAAAGTTTCTTTTTATGAGAATTATTCATTCGGTCTGTGACTGCCTAATGTGAAAACGATCAATTTAAAATGTAGTAGCTAAATGATTGAAATTTGGTATATTGTCTTAATGCCAGAAATATGCATCTATATCAAACTTTTCGATGAAATAAACGGAAAGACTCTCTATGTGTAGGTAACTATTTTAACTCCAAAACTGATTCATGAACTGGAAATTCTCTAAATGGAGCTTTTTATTCTATAGAATTACAGCATATGAGATTCTTAATATTATTTTCCTCCAAATGATTGGAATAATTACGAAAAAAGGAATAAGCTCTTGCTCAATTTATTTTCATTTGATATATATAGAATACAAACTTCATTTTGTATATTTTTTTGTATTTTGTACGGTACTTTTCACATACTTTTATTTATCTTGACTCGCTTTTAAAGAAAGAATTGTAACTGATGTTCCGCTCACAGTCTGATACGTTAGAATTTCGAAATTTGCGGGGTTTCGATGATTTTACACTACTTTAATATTTTCAGAATTTAATTATCAGCAACTAGATTACTTTAATTCAGTGTTGATTTCATATAAATAATGCCATCTAATGGTGAATTTGAGAAAAAAAAATTCATTTTAGGTTCCATAATATTTTTAATAAAGAATTATCATTTACAGACAATAAATGGAATTATAAATGTTCTTAAAAATAAAACTATAAATTTACTTAAATTAAAAAGCTTTTTAGTTTGATAATAATAGAAGGTTTTAAGGATATTTTTTACTGAATTTATTTATTTGAATCAACAGATTCTGGAACGGAGATTCTTTTCTTTTCTTTCAGATCTTTTCAATTTCGATGCGTTAAACAGGACTTTTTGTGTTCCCTTCAGAAAAAGAAAATGTGTAACCTTAAATAGAAGTAAAAGATTAGGATGAATTTAAGTTCAAAATGACATATGCAGTACAGGATTCTTGCTCGAAAAGAAGAATTGACCCTGTTAATAACCCCTCTAGGTTAAAGAAAATACACATGCCTGAAAAAATAACTTATTATTTCTCCTTTGCATCATCACTTATAAAAGCCCCTATACTGGGGGAACCTAAGGTTTGGAGATCAGAAGCTTCCGGTAAAGTGTTTCTTTCTCCCTCCCCTGTGGGTTTATAAAGGCTGGGGGATCGAATGATCTTCATTTTCACATGGGACTATCCCTACAAAAGGGGCTTTATCTTGGCCGTTCAGAGTTATTAGGATTTAAACTTAGTTCCCACCCTCTTGTAATCGCGACAGCGGCCTTTCAATTTACATTCATAAATTGAATGATCGCTCATATTAATTCATTCATATGAGCATACTTATGCTGAATTCATAGACAGGGAGGGACTAAATCTCTCATGATTATAAAGGCGAATCGCTTTAAGAGCCTTGATACCTCAATGTTAAAGCCTCGCCTTTGGCATCTCAGGATTGTGAGATCCATACTAGATTCTATCAAAGATATGGCCATAATAGTGTACACTTCCATGTAACATGGAATACCGAAGAAATTACGTGTCGGATTTTGTATCACCCTCGTCATCAGAAATAGTTCTTTTGTAGTTTTCAGCAGGACCATTAATCAATAAATCCGTTAGTTTCAACTTCTGGTTGATACGCATGTTTTAAAAACTATTATCCAAATAAGCTCTTATACGACTTTCTAATCTGTTTAAACTTAATCTGGTATAAATTAATGTTATTTTAAGTATACGTGATGATTCTAGATTCAACAGTAGTTTTAAAAATCAGTATCTTCCAGCAAATAAAGAAACAATTTTCAAATGGAAACGATTAAAATTAATCCAAATTCCTTTTTTTTTAAATCACACACAAAAAAAGAATTTATTTGTAGCACATTTTATAATATAAACCACTTGATGGCGCTGATGAGGGCACTGATTGTCATAGGTATGTGATACTTAGGATAAGATATTTGTTGGAATAATGGATCGTAAATGTTCAATGCGTCGTCCTTCATTTAGTGCCTCTAGTATCAGAAGAGAAACCCCATTTTTTCAGCATTATGCAAAATTTCTGATTGTATAACAGAGCATAAGCAACAAAAATATTACATACTATTGTGAAAAATGCAATTCCTAACCCCAAATTTGTGTTGCTGAATCGAGAACGACGTGTTGGACTTTCGCAAGTCGTTACTCCCTTCACTGTCTTATCTTAATTGGTACATTACTTCACCTGTTACATAACTATCTACTGGTTTACTTTGAAAATTATTCTGTCAATAAATTCTGGTATCATGGAAAATAATATTTTTTTTTCATTCTGTCTTTTTAGTACGAAATGCATCTTTCATTCGCTTGCGAACTCTTGACTGTCAAAATTGTTCCCAATACATATTAAAATGTTCAATAAAACTTTTTCACTCTGCATGGAAAGGCAAATGTATTAAAATTGTGATATTTTTTAATTTCAGAACGAAGATTATGAATATTCATCTTTTAACAAATGGCATTTTATCTCTAGGTGAAAAAATTATTTCACAACCAGTGTCAATTTTTATGAATCCTTTTTGAAAGGAAATGAATGTTTTTTTTCGCGAGTTTTAAGAAAACCGATTGCACTAAATTATTTTTTTCTCAGTCTTTGAATTTTCAAAATTCTACCTTCATCCTTTTTATTATTATATCATATGGACAGAAAATTGTCAAAGCCGGTTCGAAGAAGTATTATACCACTGTAATATTGTTGTCGCGAAATCGATAAAAATCTGTCAACATCCTTGACAATTCAGGAATTAATATGCATGTCAAAAAATAGTGGGTTACATTTCTAGTGAAAAATTATAAAAGTTTTTATCAGAAATCAATTTATAAAAAATCTCCGTGCAACTGGAATTTCATCAATGATCAGATTCCACATAATGAGATACGAAATTTTGTCTTACGAAAGTAAGACAAAAAAATCTTTTTTTTCAGGTTATTTCTTTAATCCACTTTTCTTCTTACCTTTAAATTTCTTTTGTAAGAAGTATTTCAGAAACATTTTTGTTAAAAGTACGAGAAGCTACGTCATACTTATAACCAAAGAATAAAACTATTATTATAAATAAAGGAAATATTCGAATCTATATCATTTTATGATATTTAAATTGAAAAAATATTTATGATAAGGTTTGTGATAATGAGTATCTGTACAAATAGCAAGGCACTCATTATCTGAAATTGATTTTTGTAGTAGCCTAAAGCTTAGTCGTCAACTTAGTCACACATGAGATCTTGCTATAATGAATTTATAAATGATGAAATAGTGACGAAACAAGAAATTTATTTTCGTTTTTGTACCTAGCAGAAGGTATAATACTTTAAAGAACCTGAATAAAGAGAAAAAGAAACCTCGTTTAACAAAGCGTCTTGCTTGCAGAACTGTTCTTTATACTATAATTTTAATAATATTAAGTTACGATATAAATAAAAGTTTATTTTTATAATACCAACGTGGAATATCAAATGTGAAATACGTTCAAAAGCATTCTTCGAATCTCTTTTTGATAATAAATTCTAATCAGATATTAATCAACTGGAAATGTATATCTGTATCTGGCTTACGAAATAGGAATTTGTTATTAAAGATTCTTTTACTAAACGAGTTCAGTTTATAACAAAATCAAATCTCTTTACGCAAAGGCGCCAGTGCTTATTTTCTCATAAACAACTAAATTTTTATACGGCTATAAGTAATCTTGGGAATCAAAAATATGATTAAACTGAATGAAATAATGGAAGTAGGTTAAGGGTTTATAAAGCTATATTTTATTACCAGCAGTATTCAAAAACTGATATATCAATGTGCTCTTGAGAACAAATTTCTCGCTGAGGTCGAATTGGATGTGAGTAGTTTTCTTAGTTTTCCTTCAAGTGAAATAGAGATACGGGCTATTTTCTTATAAAAGTCCTCCCGGAAGTTAAGTTTCTCTTATATATTAGATCTACCTAATTTAGATGATAACTAAATGCTCTAAAATTGATTCAAACAGAAGAAAACAATACATTTCCATTTATCATAAGTTCTTAGCTAGTGGATGTAGCCGGATGTATTAAATTGAAAGGGATTATAACTATTATCATATTATTATAAATTCTGTAATTATTGTATTTTTTAGGCACATGTCAATCCGACTGTAACTGTGGATTCTGGTTCACAACATATTCAATTTCAATAAGATTATCTGTAGCTTTACATCTGTGCCTAATTTCAGAAAGTTTAATATTATTTTCTCTTACTATGATTTCCATATTGTACTACCTAATTATTACAGATAGGTATAATATTTCCACAGATGGCAACTGTGTCTAAATTGCAAGTTAATTAAAGTTCAATTTCATTTTATAAATATCATTTTATATCATTCAAGCTTTTAGTTATGAGTCCTTTCCAGGGAATGAGCCATGTTTTTATGAAGTAGCATGTCATTTTGCTGTTAAATATTTTAAAATATATGATTTGTACAATGCAATCTGCACATGCAATCTTATTATAAGGTTTGCTTCAATGAAAAGTACGAATCATCATAAAATCCAAACGCGTTTGAAATTTCAATATGCCGTTTTAGAATAACGTATTGAGAGAAATAGGAAAGCGAATGCAGTACCCGGCGTAACTGTGCACATGCACGAGCACCCGCACATGTTGCAAGAGAGAAGCAGGCATTTATGTGGTACACCCAATTCATACCACAGTGCGTATAGGGATACCATGAAGGAATCGATCGATCACGGAGAAACCATTAATAATGACGTGTTCTCTGTGACTCTCCATAGATTACCCAATTCCATCAATAGCAAATAATCTGGACTGCTCAAGGAGGAAGTGATTCTTCTTTACAATAACGCTATACCACACGTCTTCCAGGTCACGCAAAATGGGCTGACTTAATTCAAGTGGGAACAGATAAGCATCCGCCGTACAGCCCGGGCATGTCACTCTACGACTCCCATCTGTTCAGTAAGTTAAAAAATAATCTCAAAGCGAAGAGTTTCAACTCGAACGGCGAACAGAAAAACACAGTGGAGGACTCGCTCCTATTACAATCACAGAAAATTCTGCGAAATGGGAATCCTTCGCCTCCTGCAACATTGGAATAGTTGTGTTCAGGCCTCTGGTAATTACGAGTGAATATCCATTGATTTAAGTCACTGCGTTTACCTGCAAACGAAGGTACAGACTTATAAACGGTGAACCCTTAGACCTAAATTGATAAGACCGAAAATGATAAGAATCTACACTTAGGATCTGAAACTTGTGTACCAAAATTTATTTACCCAGCTCTTTACGTTTTATAGTTATCTTAACCAGACATACTTCTTCTGAATGGATTTCATTCAAAGTTTTGCAGAAATCTACAAATTTAGTTTGAAGTCCAAATACCAAATTTCATCCGTCTATTCAAATCGATTTTGAACTATCGTGTTCACAGATATACAGAGACCAACAGGCAGGCACAATGCCAAAAATACGTATTTCGAACTCAGAAAGCTCTGAAACGTGGAGAAAGTAAAAATGTAATAATAATGTTTAATGAAACAAATATATAACTTTAATTTGAACAATTTGGAGAAATTTAGCGTCTTTGTAAAAATCTCAATTGAAAAAAAAAAGATGATGATGACATTTAGTTATATATTGCTAGATATATTTAGCTATACAAATTGATATATGAAGCGCGACGATATTGTAATTCAAATTTTTTTTCCTTATTTAGAACTAGCCGCCTTTGGCGACCAGCCGGTTCGCCAGCATTACCGCTCGCTACAATTTTCAACTAAATATTTTAAGTAACTGGTCTCTTAATAGATTTTCAAACAAAACATTTTTAATCTTCCAATTTTGATAATCATACCAAACTTATAGTGTTGTTTAGATCGTTTCGTTCAATTTACTATATATATTTTGCTAATTTGTTGTCATTTCCGGTAAAACTTCAACTTTAATTTAAAGTGGAAATGATGAAATTGCAATTAAAATAAAGATATTTTTTAATAAAACCAAGCGTTTTATTTTATTTATCATTTTTATTGTTATTTATTTATTATTAATATTATTGAATATGAGTATTGCAAACAGAATCGCTCGGTATTTAAGTCTTATGTGAATTACAAAATATTTTTCATAATTTATGTAATATCTCAAAGAATAATTCAACAAAAATTTCTCAGATGCAGCATAAAATTCAGTTTTTAGTTTGGCTTTTAAAATGATTGAAATGAAATCAATAATAATATTTTGTTCTGGCCTATAAATATACTCCAAAAATTATGAAGTCTAAATTTAATGCAGTAAGGTAACATATTCTGAGTAATATTCTGGACACACCAACTTTTAAATAAATGAATGAATGTTTCTATTTTCCACGATCAACTAAGACTTATTTATGAAGTTTTGAATGTTAAAAATTTAGAAAAACTCAACAATTTCATAATCTTAGGCCAATTAATCTTGAGAAACTTGCGCGCTGATTGGCGTATTTTCTTTGAAACGATCGATGGAAAATCTAAAATTATCCTTTTTTTATTGAATAGTGAATTTAAATTTTCATTAATCAGTCAGTTTAAGTGATTGATTTAGTTGATTGGAAATTAACTTTTATTTAAAATATTAGTGTTTCAAGAACATTTTGTTATTCGTGATTTCCACAGCAGAAGCTTTATGTAAAATCAAAAATTCGTTATTTATTAGAGCATTTATTGAATCAAGTTACATAAAATATAATCATTTTCCATTTAGACCATTTTAGTAGATCTGTGACTTACTAAAGGTTTACAAATTAGCTGTGTGGCCCTGATTTGAATAGATATCCTGTTCATATTAAACAAAACTTGCCTTAAAATAAAACTGATTTATTGGATTAATAATATAGAGGGTGTAAAAGATTATAAAATAATTTTTCTTGAATTTATTTTTTAGAAAAAATAATATTTCTTATTTGTTTCATTTAATACAGACTCGTGCCGAAAATTATATTTTTGCAGATTTCATTTCCAAAAAGATTTAATTTATTTTTAATTGGTGCTTTAATCAATGTGATGGCAACACTTCGAAAAAAGCTAATTTTTTCTCATGAATGCGAAACCTGCTCGTGCAGCTTAAATTTTATTTTTATTTTGTACGCACAAAATTGTTGAAAAATATAATTAAAATATTTATTTAAAAATTCATTAAAATTAGAAATTTAATTTTAAGGTTGAAACATTGGTATCATTTAAAAGATAAATGTTTGATCTTTAACTTGATGTAAAAATCTTTTTTGTGCGGTAATATTTTCGGAAGTTATAGCAGAAACACGCAAAAATTTCGCTTAATTTTTAAATAAATAAAATTCTAATTAAAAATTCGAAAAAATAACCCCCAGGTGCACATTCCCGACCTCCAAGGTTATACACGTGCCAAATTTGGTAGCTGTAGGTCAAACGGTCTGGCCTGTAGAGTGCCCACGCACACACACACACACACATTGAGCTTTATTACAAGTATAGATGAGCTGATATATTCAGCACTGTTTGGGAGAAAATTGTTTTCGTAATTTATATTGATAAATTATTAATAGTTTATTGAATTATTAAAATTTTCATTAAATTGTTTCCTATATTTCAGTATTTATGAGCAAAATTTGAAGTACTTATAATATTTATAGCGCAGGTAAAAATAATAAAAAAACAATTTTTTAATAAAAAAACTTTTTAATATAAATTATCAGACGCAACATTTCATTATTTTATTATATTACAAGCTTCAACTTTTTAATTAAAATGAGAAAATATGCTGCACTAGAGAGTTTTAATATTTTGTAGCTTTTGAAAAAATTACACTATTTCAAATGAGTTTTCAAAACTTGAGAAGGTTAGTTTATTAATCATTTTTATAGACTAATAAAAATTTAATTAAACATTGTAATTTAACTTATATTTATGTTTAAAGTATAGAATATGAAAGCAGTTAATTTTAATAGTGAAATTAAATATTTAACGATCGTTAAAAAACGTAGACATGTTCTGAACAATTTTTAAGTAATGAGAAGTTTTTCCCGAAGTCTCCGTTATTTTAAATTCAATACTGAGTTTGCGCAATGGATGTTATAATTTTTTTATTAACAAAATAATAATTATTCAATTAATTGTCTCGAAATATTCACTAAAATCTTCTGTATCTCTCCTAGAATTTGTGATCAAAATTTGAATATAATTCTATTTAATAATTAGTGTTTCTGTAAGGAAAGAATCTTGAGGTGTTCCAATTTTGTTTATATAGACAAGCAAAATTAATATTGATTATCCTTTAGTTTTTACTAAAGAAATCTCAGTTCCAATAATAGTTGTTATCATTCAGCATTGTTTGTTTGGAACTAACGTAAAAAATCGGTTCCAACCCGTTTGTAGTCTAACTAGTTTATGTTGATGTCTGGCTCTGACTTTCACAATCTGGCCAATGCATGTTTTTCATACAAATAGTAGGTTGAAATATCTGCAAAAGAAATAAACTTTTGCTTTGAAAATATTTTTAGTTTTCTCAGTATCAAAGGAAAGAAATGTTTAAGGAAAGAAATATTGTATAACATTTCAATAGATTTGAAATATCAAAAACAAATTATGTAAAGATAATTCAAAAAAGTTTTGAGCTAGACGGTTGAAATTTGGTATACGGTATTTACACCAAATTTGCAGTTTATCAAATATTCAGTAAAATCAGTTCAGAGGAAGTGTGTCTGTCCAGCTATTAGAATGTAAGTTAAAACGATAAATATGAAACAATGAGAGCTAAATAGATATAATTCTACAGACAGATTAAACATCTATAGTGTAGACATCTGTCAAATTTTGAGCCAAATATAACTGCGGGTTGAACGTCTGTCTATCTGTACTTTCAGAAATATTTAAAAACGATCATTCAGAAACGCAATGATAGAAATATTTCTAATTTGGTATGAGATTTTGTGACTATAAGTGCAATTGTATGACAATTTTTTTATTTAATCGGTTGGTAAAAATGAGTTTAATACGCAGACTCGTTTTTTGGATACTATTAACGCATGTCAGGGATTACTCGCCAAATGACTCGCCAAGGATGACATGATAGATTCAATAAAAATGCTAAACTCACTCCATAGCTTAATATTTCGTAACTATTGTACGCCACAAACATGCAAGGCATTCTCTGAAATGACTAGTTTACTAGAGAGTATGCGAGAAAATTTTGGGGAAACCACCTTCGCTGGTTCTTTCACGATGTTAGTATTCTTGTTTTTTTCCATACATGACGTAAAGCCTCAACAAATCATTATCAATAAACAACTTTTATATGCGAAAAATATATGTATAAATCGTAATTCTTTAGAAACGTCAGTTGTTGATTTGATATAAAATAATAAAATTTTTTGTAAGACTATTGTGCTTCTAAATTTAATATAATGCAATAAATTATTCAAAATGTAGGTGAAATATAATTTAATAAAATATTAAAAGCTTGTTCCTGTTTGCACCGCAATGAAAACTGCCAAGGGTAAATGAGAACATTATACTTTTGCTTAAAATAAAATTCAATTCTTCTTTGTATTCTACAGATTTGGGAAATATATAATTCAGCAACTTATCTTATAACCGTTGCAGCAATGAAAAGAAAAAAAAAACACTTTGGAAAGTTTAGATTTTTAAAAAATAATATGGTTGCAAAAATTAATACTGAAAAAGCGGTAAATATCCGCCTTCTTCTAGAATGCGTGCAAGAGGGCACAATCATAACTCGCTAAGGCATCACCAGTTCGTACTGTAGCTATCTACCCCAATGACCCTTTGTTCCTAATTCCTCTTTTTCATCCTATATCTAAATCAAATAACATATTCCTCAACTTCGTTTTTTGTATACTTATCAAATTTAATAGATTGAAACTGTTCTGTGATAAGTTTTGCTTTGTTTTCCATAAACTAATGATTTAAGTGACAAAAATGCTTACTATATCAAATACAAATAGCGAAGTGTTACTTAATTTTTAGATAAATCATATTATAAACGATCATAATTAAAGTCAATGTCGAATGCCAGCCATCATTAAGAACCCAATTATGTAAAACAAGTTCTACACGATATCATTTATTTTATATTGAGAAACATCGTAGGACTAAATTCCGTAGGAATATTCCTTCATCGGCGTTTATTTATAATTTCCTAACATGGTATGTTATTTGTTAAATTTCCTCAAATAATAATAATAATAATAAAATTTAAAAAAAAACGGAAAGGCGTTTAATTATTTTTTATTTCAAAATATGAGTTTAAAATCAAAAAAAAAAAAATCAAATAATCTTGTTATTAAGTCCTTTCAGCCACGAAATGACATCACCCCTTCAACTCACGATGCTGTCGATTTTACTAATCTAACCCTAACCACGCACGATAGCTTTCTCATTAGTCACCTGACACCAGTGTTCCAGCCTTTAATTGATCGCGCCATCGAGAAAATGGGCAAAGCAACGAAGAAGACAAAACGAGTGTTCATAATGATAGTGAGCTTTTCGATACAGTGATCAATAAAAGATACCATCTAATAGCTTCAAAGAGGAGGAGAAAAGCGTTTAATATTCTCAAGATTCTGCCAAGGAATTTTAAATGGCTCCCAAACTTTCCCTTATCGAGCCAGAATATACTAGAGGCTGATAGTGGTGGGAGATTCACTGACACGCTATCGAAGGCTGAACGTTAGCCAATGGGGATGGATATTCTTGAGTAGCTTCTGAAGGTAATGCCGTTTGATGAAGTAAAATGTACTCCTTAATCAACAATTGTAATTAGTCTGTAAATGGGCGTTTGTTGTTAATGATGTAAAAAGATTAAAGTTGTGGCCTTTGAATTAGCTCTTTGAAGACATTTTGTTAATATTAAAATACAAGAACAAAAAAATCATAAAATAAATAAATAAATGCTGAATAGGATTTGTTTGAACGTAATTTCTTTAAAATAATTAAAATAAATAATTGTAAAGTAAATATGAAAAGGATAAAAGAAATAATTTAAACAAAGGATTATCAAAATTTGAACCCTGAATTTTTATTGTGTGCGTGTGCATGTATGTGTATGTGTATGGGAAATGAATAATTTCTACGTCATGCGCTTATACAAGATTCTTCAGCTCCATGTAAGATAAAAAAAAAATCACGTAAAGCATAAAAGAGCCAAGAGCAGTCACTTGAATTTAAATAATTTATTTAAAAATTTAAAAATAAAATATGACTTTGTGACAGATCACGATGCCTAATATCTTTGAAAGTCCACCATGTATACGGGTCCGGTACCCGTAATATCTGTAAATTATTAAAAGTTGACAACTAGTATGAAACAGAAGTTTGGAAACTGAGAAACTGGCTCAAATGTCGCCTTCGTCATCTGATCGTAGTTCAGAATTATGGGCTTCTGCACAATATAACTCTCAAATAGTTTAGATTTGGGTTGTTTATATTTGCACTTATGAAGATACTCATTAAAAACAACTAAGTTTATAATTTGAAAATCAATATATATATATACAGGGTGAGTACTAAGTTTCGCCCTGATTATAAAAATTTATTACAAAATAACCATTGATTGTTATAATGCAATTTTATTACATACGTTTCGATGTTGTTATGGATAGAAGACAATAAGCGATGGTATGAAAAATGTTTTGCTGATATTAGTCGTTTTGATTTTTTTCTTTTGGGGTAATATCAAGAATAGAATATTTGTCACACCACAGATGACGTTGAAGAACTGATGTCTTCAATTAATGATATTAGGTATACTGATTGTTACAGATGGCATATTAAAGAATACTTGGCGAGAATTAGACTACCGATTTGGCATTCATCGAAGAACCATGGAGGCATAGAATGGAATCTGCCAAAATACGTGGTTGTGACAAAAACTTCATTACTTTACTTAGGATACATCCAAATAAACTATTAATATTGGCGCAATAAAATTTTATAACTTTGTTTTCGCTTTGTATAACCGAAATTTCAAAAGTGTTTTTAACACAAAAATAAGATCATGAATATAATGATATTGAGCAATCCCTGATTGAAATTTTTAACTCCTATGAAAGTTATTTTGCTGAAATTTGTTGAGAATAATATCATTTTTTCTCCATTCTATCACTGGAAGGAAGTGACTTTATTAAAAATAAGATCCCTAGTGTGTTTTAACGTCTTGCACATTATAAATTCTTCGCAGTAAATCAGAAATCAGACATTTTTCAAATACCGAGGAAGACACATATTTTGCATGTCAAACAAGTTATTTTCTATGTCTAAGAAATAAAATTTCCGAAGAACCGCGAAATATATTTAGAATTCAACGATGGAGTTTCAAGTTTATCATTTAACCAAGTAGTGTCTCTCTTTGGGAACAATAAACGCGTCACGAAAATGCAAAAAGGCATAAAATAAAATTTATGCATCCTTTATCATGGATGAAAAACGGTCTTCGATTATAGCTGACTGAAAACCGTAATAAATTTATCGTTTATACATGCTATTAAAACTTGAACTATAACCGTAAAGGCGTATTTAATGAGAAAAGATAACGCAGTTAAAGGTAACTTTACAGAAATGGTAACGTCAATTCTTAACAATTACTTGTGTATCATAAAATAGCTATTAACCCCAAGTAAATCACATTTGAATTGTCATTGCCTAAAATTAATTATAACGTTCTAAGCAGCTTTCGTTTCGAAAACTTGCTTCGTATCTTTTTTCTGTTTTTCCCTTCAAAGCAGCAGAAATGATTAAAAGTTTTAATACATACAATGATAGCTATTTAAGTAACACGTAGACGCCTCGACTCGGATGATTTCTTTCTTCTGTCTTCCATGTTATAATTATAATAATTCTTCATGAGATAATTAACTTTTAGAACTCGCCTCGTTTTGTTGTAGTTTGTGAGATATTACTCAAAGTATTTTTTGATACTTCTTGTTATGAAAGTTAACAAGGAGCTCGTTTTGGGAAACATAAACGCTTTATTGAAATAAATTACAGTTAGGTTATTGCATAGGATTTCTCCTGTTTTTTTTCGTTACTTTGACATAGGATGCTAATTATAAAACGAGAAGTTGCTTGTTTTATTTCTTATTTTTCTACTTTTGTTGTTAAGCTTGTTGGCTTTCTAATCATAATGCTTAGCATTTTGAAAAATGTATCCAAAAGAAGAGAGTATATAACTAGAATAATTATATCATTGGTCACGCGCATTCTACAATTATTATTTTTGCTTTATAAATGGGAGAATATTTAGTTAGAGAATCAAAATGAACATTTATGCATCTCTGAGGAATTCCAAGATTGTTATTAAATTTTCAAAGTGTTTTTTTACGTGCGTTATGTTGTTAGCTTGCTTATTATCTTTTTATCAGTTTGTTTCTTTAACTTGTTTATTTCTCTGTAAAACCTTTTAGTAATTCTCCAAATATTCGTAACCTTTTTAGCATTGTTGCTTCATTAATTAATACTTTTCGTGGAAATTTCAGACAGATTTTAATTATTATTCTTAAATCCCATATTTCTACCAATTTATTTCAAAATAATTCTATATATTTTTGCTTCTAATTATAATTAATACAATTTTTGTGGTTCATTCTGCTATAGCAAATTAGTAAGTGTTGTTTCGTTTATTTTATCTTACATGAAAGTGGTGGCCGCTAGTCCATTACAGTCGCAGATCTTCAGCAGTTCTGTGGCTTTAATATTCGTATCCAATGCGCTTACTTTTTCATCTTGAGAATTCAGTCGTCTTTGATTTCTTTTGTATTCTGACAGCTCGATTATAGAAGAAACTGAAAGAAAAAACGAATAAGAAGGCAAAAATAAGGCAAGAAATAAATCAACAATCAAGAGAAATGCAGGACGGAGATGCTCAATGAGGAAGTCATCCAAATCACCCGCAAATGAATGATTTATCTGACGACCAAAAGCAACACTTTTCCCCTATTAATTTTGAGGCACTAGAGCTGCAGTTCGGCCAGATCAGACATAGAGAGCCGTCAATTAATTCTTTTTTCCCCTCACGCCCCTCTAAAGTTTGCCCTGGTTCTCTCCATTTTTTTCTTTCTTTCGTGATTGATTCTTGAGAATCGGTTTTGATTCTTGTTGGTTTGAAAGAAACACATCTAGTTAACTAAATATTCATTTTCATTTGTTACAGGTCATGCTTTGAAAAAATAATGGTACGTAGCTCATTTTTAAAAATGTTATTCAAATGAGCATTCATTTAAACGTTTTCATTTATTATTAATTAATATGTCTTAGAAATGATAAGATTGTAGGTCAATTATTGTGAATATTATTTGATATACTTTTTTGAATGAGGCATTATCTTGATGGCTGGCGAAGATGGAAGTGTGTATGTGGAATCTGCTGAATCATTACTTCAACACTTCCATAGATTTTTATTGATAGAACTGTAAGAAATTAATGTAATATATTGATTATTTTATACATTTAAAATGCAACGAACTTCATATCTGGGTTTGAAATGAAAAATAAGTCTAGGATACTTATGGGTAAAGTAGGTTTAAAAAAATTCAATCTTTTGATAAATAGTTTTCGCAGCATTGCTAATTTCTGACCTAACGAGCCATCACTGTATAAAATAAGAGCTCAATTATTTATTCCCAACATTATTCCAGTCTGGAACAAATTAGCAATTGCTTTTTGTCTCTAAAATAACATTAATTATTTTTACGCGATTACATTTAAAATCTTAAATAAACATTCTTTAAGGAATTCTTAGCACAGAAACTGGACGGTTCATTACCCTTTTAAACGAGACCTATAAATCTTTTCTTTGAGGCAACATTCAGCCAAGTTAGACATGTTACTCATTAACCTTAACTATTAGGGACAAACTTCATAAACTATAAATTTCATTTCGAAGGATATAATTGTCCCATAATAATTGAGGAATAAATAAATTAAAAACATAATTTTAATTACTAAATTTAATTTAGCATTTTTCATACATAAAACAAATGAAGGAAAATGAGTTGATATATCATGTTCGTCATTGTTCGAGCAGTGTATTTATTCAAATGCCTAAGAATTATAGTATAGATATCTACGAAACACTGGTTCGTGTTAAAGTTAAAATCATTAAAGTAGGAATAAAAATGCTTATAGGTTTGCATATAGGTTAATTGTGTTAAATGATGATATATTCCATGATGTACATTTCATTAATTTATCACAACATACCTTTTACAAAAAATTGAGAATTATTTACAAAATAAGATTCATGAGTAAAATAATACAATCCAGCTTATCTAATCTATCATGCCTTTTAATTATATTTATTATGCTTTTTGTCATATTGCATGTTAAATATGAACAATAAGTAATATGCTATAAAATTAATACATTGATATATACTAATGACATCTCAAACTGCTTTATCTTCATATGCACTGGTTTATCTTCATAAATACTGCACTGATTCGCAGTATTTATAAGTATTCGTTTCAGCTTAATAAACATTATTTTCAATACTAATTCAAGGATTAGGCGTCAGAGATCTACTGAATTTGTATATGTTCAATAATTGTAACCTAATCTACTAAAATATGCATTTGAAAGATTTGTAATTTATTAAAACAATCTGTTTTTTAAATACTCTGCTATTATCTATCGAAAATTTATTAAATCTTTAATTTAATTGACCCATTTAATCTTTTTAATTAATTCGTCCACTCTTGAATTTAATTAACTGGTTAATCTTTAATTTTGTTTAATCAATCATTTCAATTTCGTCACTTAAAAGGCAATAAAACAATCGGAATTTCAAACGTATTGGTTTTATCTATAAATTTTTTTTCCATTTATTTGATGAAGACAGAACGCTGCATAATTTACCCTTGAAATATAATATACATAATATAAAATAAAATATAATATAAAACACAAAAATAACCCGGTGAATTGTAATGCATAAGACACATAGTAAAATTACACGACATAAGGCATATGTTGGAATTAAATTGATTTCGGGCTTTCCGGTATTTAAATGATTTAAGTGATTTTCAATGTATCAAAGACTGTTCTGACATAAATAAAAAATAACTTATTTTTATTATATATTTTGTTATTTATTATTCATTTTCAATTTATAAAAAAACAGTTCATTACAAAGAAAAAAAAACGAAATAAATTAAAGCTTTTGAGACAAAAGCCCAGATTTGCTAGAAATATTTGACTTAGATTCTAATTTAGTATAATCTAATGAAATGTAACCAGGAGAAAACGTCAGTAGTTCGATTCTGAAATTAAAGGATTTTAGAATCGAGACTTTTTCAGATAGATTCCATAATGAGTAATTATATGCGAGGCCAAATAATGAAATTATTAGTATACCGAAGGTATATTTGTTATAGAATAAATACTTTTAAAAAGAATCCACTATCTTTGACCTTTTATCTTTTACAAAACATATGTCAAAGTATTCTGAAACAAAACCCCTAAAGTTTCGAAATATATTTATCGATATTGTAACTTCAATTTTTGATATAACTTAACAAGGTTAGATACTCAAATAATAGAGAATCATCAGAGAATTTAATGCTAATCAAATATAAAATGCGTTTTATTTAACATATCAGTTTTTAAAAGTGAGTAAAAAATTGTATTCTTTTCTATAAAAATTCATAAAATTATAAAACTTTAGGAAAAATTATATATAGTCTTGTCCCCCAACACTAAAATTACAAGTTTCAATAGAGGCACACAAAAAATGTTCTGTTTTTGAAATGTAATTATTTTTTTTAAAGTTTATGAGAATAATAAAAGCAACTATGCATCACTTTAGTAATAAAAGTGTGTAAAATTGGTTCGTTCGTATATTAGCAGAGTCTTATGTGTCGTGTATAAATATAAGTGCCTGTTTCAGTTGTTTAATCAACTATTAATTTCCAATAGTATGGGCAAATTTTGAGTTCTTCCTTGAAATCCAATTAGGATTGGTTTTGTGCATTTTAGTTATTTTAAAGACCTTCGAGAAGTGAGAATTTACGAATTATCATCTTCATCCACTATATGTCAGAAATCAGACTTCCGATAATTTAGACGCTGCGCCTAAAGTCGCGATTTTTAATTCTTTATGTTTTATTGATATATTTTAAGCTGCATACTATTCTGTTTGTTCCATGCAGGAAGGGTTTACCGTGGTGAAGGAATTTTTATCCAAAAATACTTCATGATAGTCTAAACTGGCGCTACTAATGATAGTAATTTATTAATAGTTTAAAAACTCTAAAAAGCAAAATTATGCAATGGTTTGTAAGAAAATTCGGAATGCTTAAAAAGTATTGTGGAAGTAAATAATTAGTACAAGAATAAATCCATTTTAGTAATCAACTGTGAAAAATAAAAATTTATACATTGTAGATAAAGAAAAAGAGCGCATGAAAAAACCTTACTTGAGGTACAGAATACTCCCGTGTAATAAATTTATTATCGTTCTTATACCAATTAATTATCGTTATCTCAATTTGTTATCGTTCAAGCTACCAATTGAATACAATTAATGTTTATTATAAAATCGATTCTTTCCGTAAAAATTTTAATCCCTATCAAATGATGTTGGTTGTGACGCCGAATAATCCACTTAAACAATTAGGTATTCTGAGCGATACAGCCAAACCCAATTTCACTTAGTACTCTGCTGTGGAATCGGAACATGAAATTTAGATACTGGCTTTCAGTTCCTCTCATACGAGACGAGTGGATTTGTCAGCTCGGTTGTTGTCATTGTCATCTGACTGCAGTTTAATATATTGCCAGGTCAATCTTCTATAACCTACAGCGCAATTTCAAAATCGAACATCACTCACATATGTCCTCTCAAATGGAATCTGCTTTGTTCAATGATGAGCTATAACTGAACATTTAGAAATTTTATAAATTTATAAAACTTTAAATGAGATTTTATATGAAATTTTTAATTCTTCTTAAAAATTTTCATTTTTGAATGACAGAAGTCAAAATAAAATGCAATTATATGCTTTTTTTTGCATGGGCAAAATTTTTTACTTTGGAATGAATGATGGAATGATAATATATTTCATTAAATTAAAATGTTTGCCAGTTTTTTTATTATCACAGTTTTATGCTCCTTTAGAATAGTACATCGGAAGATATCATTTTTTAACATTTTAATTTTTTCCGCATTCAGTTTAATTCCTATTTTGGATATGAATGGAATGGTTATTACAAGTATGGAGTATTTAAAAAAAATTCAATCTAATTGCTTAATCTGTCTCTGTTAAATATATTTTCAAAATGAAAGTCAGTTAAACAAAGCTATATTTTTTAATGTGAAGATTAACTATAAATAAGCTGAAAGATATTTTAATCAAGAATTAATAAGGCCTCTTTTTACCGATTTTATTCTTCCCTAAAATTATTTTAAGACTTTGAAGATACGACTTATTTGATGTAGGAAAGAAACATTTATTTTTAAAAAATAAGATTTTTTCATTTTAAAATGAATGACACAACGAATCCTGCAGTATTATAATAATAGAGAGTGAATGCTTGTGGTAATCCCAGATTACCTAAATTTGTAGAAAGTTAATTAATTTTAATGCTATCCTTAAAATAGTTTTTACATTTAAATATGGCAAAATGCTGGAATTCTAACTAACTGGCCATTTTCTAAAGACTTGAGATTGAAAAAACTGCTAGAAAATATTTAAGAATTCTCGATTTGAGAACTTAATACCTGGTAAGTACCAATAACTTCATTCAGAAGTTCAAACTTCAACATTTTTGTCTTTTCCTGGATTCTTTTTATCTTCTGTCTTGGACATGCATGGAATTGCCGATAAGAGTGTTTCGTTCCCTTTCAAATATTTATATTTCTCCCAGAAACAAAAGTACTTCAGAAAGAAATCTCTTGACTAAAGCATTTATGTCGGATTTTTGTTTATGTTCTCGAGTCAATAAATTGCGTCTGATTTCGTGAAGATTAATCTCATTAAGCTTTAAAACTATCAAATAATTAGGGATATTTTCATTTAGAATTCTTTTAATTCCTTTTACCTTTGTATATGCTCGGAATGATCAATAATGATAACAAGACCTTTAAAGTCGATTTCGAAATAAAAGACGGATGAATAAATGTATTCGAATTTATTATTTATTTCTTTTCGATTCTTTTACAGTTAATTAGTATTTGTTTACCGTCCGTGTTCTTCAAAGTGATTTGTATTCATAACTGTAATTAACTTGATTTGCTTTTCCCTGATAATTGGTTATCAATGTTCCATTCAAATCGTTCTCATATCTTCTTACTTTCTAGTTTATATATTTTTTGTTATATTCCTCTTATCCTTATTGTAATGAAAGCAGAGTGTCTTGATACAAATACTGCAAATGCTTTTGTAGATTCAGTTATTTTATTTATTTTTCTTGCATTTTTAAGATCAAATTTGTTTTTAAATAATTGGATAGCAAATACTGAAATTGTTTTTATATTCGTTTTGAGGACATTAATTAGATGTATACGAATTTTTATTTTGGCAGGAATTTAAGAAATAAAATAAGATTATATAATATTTTATAATTATTAAGCAGAAATTAAAGACTATAAAGTGGAAAATAGTTTTTAAAATTTCAATTTTTTTCTATACTAATTAAGATGTATTTTTCAAACCTGTATTTATTAAATCTATTTACATAAGAGAAATATTGTTTTCTTTGTGTCTGTCTCCAGCAACTCTACAAAAATTTTAGAGAAAACTGTTTATTTTCGTTAATGTTATTTACTTAAAATTAAAGCATTAAATTCGATTGAAAATTAACAATTTTGAAAACTGTAATTAATATTTATACACATACTATGAGAATTTTTGAAAGAAATGTACACAATATCATGGTTTAAGATTAAATAATTAATTTAAAATATTTACGGCTTATTGTAGTATTTTCCAAATTAAAATCAAACATTGTTTTCAGTATTGTTTACATCTGCTTGCTGTCTCATTTTTAACATTTGTTATCCATTAAGAAGCAATGCAACCTCTGACATTTGAAATGTTTAATTAAATGATAATGGCAAATGATTCTGAAAATTAAGAGATTTTATATGTAATTAATTTTAACTTTTGTTATCATTGATACTTAGCAATGAATTAGTAACATAATTATTTCGCACTTTTATGCAATTTTATTAATTAGACGTAGTATATTTAGATGTACTTGAATTTCATAATGTTTTTGTTACAGAATAACATATAATACTTTTTTTTATTACTTAGTTCTTTTATCATTTATAACTATTCACTTAATTATATTTACTTTTACTTCCTTCTCTAATACTGCAAAAAATGTTATAAGGCTACGGAATTATGTATGTATATATATATTGCTTCTTAAAATATATGCCATGTTTTATGCTTTGATGATAATATACTATCCCTCAGGTAATAAGTAATTATTTTGATACAGATCATAATAATAATCTAATAAATGAATAATGATAAGTAATATAATTTAATAAGTAAATTATTGTGATGCATATCAAAAAATCACCTATATAATAAAAAATAAATGAGAATCTAGAGATTCTAGTCAAGCACGTTTTATGTCTGAAATCATTTTTATTATTATTAAATGTGTTTTCAGTCATTGAGTCTTTTTCTGCAACTGCAAATTCTAGTCCCAGTGCCTCATAAAAGCAGTAATACAAAAATTATTCCTAACCTTATATTAAAAGAAGTCTGTTTTCTTTCTGTTTATGGGTCGCTCATAAGCAAGTAATGGCAAAACTTTTGAATAAATTTGAAAGTTGTCTCTAAGATTTAGCAGAGACCGGTTAGAGGGGTAAAAGCGCAAAAATACGCTTTAAAACTTGAAATAAAGGGACGAGTGTACGCATTCCTATTACGCCAACGAAATAACGGTGGCAAGAAATGAGAAAATATTTCGTGTCCGGGAAAATGTATGGGTAGAAAGTAGAATAGACTAACGGTATTTTCTCCGGTGCTTTATTTTATTTTTAGGCACGCTATTTTCTCGCCTGATTTTTTTAAATCTTTTTATTTTTTTCAGAAGTGTGCAAAGGATGCTAGTAAACTGGGTACGGAATGATTGTGCGAAAAATTCTTTTGTCCTGGTTTGATTTTACTTGGAGATGCTGTTTCAACAGGCTTAACGTTATTAAATAAAAGAAAGAAGTGAAGAGCGTTTGTGTTTTCTATGCCTTTAAGCCTAATAATTTTTTAAGCTTTAATTCTTTAATCGAATAAATAATCCAGTTATACGAATTCTAACTATTTTCTTCCAGAGCAAATATACGTCTTTTTTTAAACACGATATGCATTATTTTTTTATTTTTAAAAGCACAGCCTAATGAAAAAAATCTTTAATTTTTTCAGTGATACGTATACATATCAGTGCGTTTAGTTTTTATTTAAAGAAATAATTACTGAAATAAAAAAAATTATGTATTAAGTTTTAAATCGTATGAAGTGATTTTTCCTGCCTCTTTCAGATTTATAACCCCATAAAAATTCCTAACCCTATATGGAGAGATTTGAAAATTCGTGATTTTGAATTTAAAATTCCCAATCTTGAATTTTCTATTCTTTAGTTTTGCGTGTGTGTGAAATTTTGCATTCGATTTTAAACTAACTTAATGATGAGCAAACGTCTTGGGAGAGCGCCATTTGTCGGTAATGGAAGTTTTTAATAGATTGCAAAATTTACATATCACAGACAAAGAGACAGAGTGGAAAGTGAAAGTGAACGAGCGGATTATAGAAAAGTGTAAATAATTAATAAACATTATTTTAAGTGAAAAAAAAATTGAAATCATTTGGATAAAGATTCAAAATTTTTGCCTCACTAAATAGCAATAAATATAAAAATATAATCAAATAAAATAATGCATCTGATTTTTATACAAAATTCGCCCATATGGAGGTTAAAATGAATTCACAGCAAATTCCTTCTTACAGGAACCTGAAAGGAGAACGGACGAACAAATTTGGTAACTAATGATATGTACTTCTCAATTAAAATCAGCCATTGGTTGAAATAACAGAATATACTGGCCATAAAGTTTAAAGTGCTAGTATATTTGCTAAACATAATAATTCAATTAATTTCTGTACAGATTATCATATATCTAAGTAACTACTGAGATGTAAAAAAAATAATAGTTTTAATTGTCAAACTTTATATTATTTATTATGAGCAGTAGAGACTGCAAAGGATCGTTTATTTAATTGCAATTATTTCGTTTTTATCAACTTGATTCCTTATTTTTACTTTATTTCCTCGAAGATCATCAATATTTCAAAATGTGTTATTTAACTTTCTCATGGATATTACGGCTTTTGTAGCTATGCGGAAGCCTAAAATTTTCTACATTACTACGCAAAAATACAACGATATTTATAATAATGCAAATTTATGTTAATGCACATTTATAATAACGTAGTATAAAAATGACTACTTTAATGAAGTTGGTTTTGTATTCTTAACAGATGCAAACAATTCATAATACATTATTTATTTAAGAAAACATTCTAAAAGTAATTGTTTGTTTTGAGAAAACTGCAGGTCCTCAATTATTAATGCTTTGAATCTAGAAATATTTCTTTTCAGAGATGGAAATAATATTGTAAGAAAGCGATATTACAAAAGTTTTTCTGTAGGACATAGTTTCAAAATGTTTTTCTCTAAAGTTAGCTGCAAGATTGGCACTGTTTCGACCCGCCATTTAGCAACACATACTCAAGTCACATACTCAATGTATGTCAGCAAGTGGACATCACTACCTGCCTTCTAGATTTCTAAACAACCTCAGTTAGACATTTTGTAACATTAAAATGACAGTGTGCCAACAAAAACTTCTTACTTGGAATGGTTTGAAAGAAGCGGAATTATCCGCAGATTTAATGAAAATCTACTTAATAAGAGAGAAGAACTGTCGTTTGAGTATCTACATAATCAACAATAGGATTTATATTGAACACTATCAGAGTGAGAAAAAGGAAAGAAACTGGCCATTTTAATGCACCTAAAATTTATTCGTATGTGATATTTGCAGCAGAGCCTATATTTTGGACATTTTGTACTTCAGGAGTTCAGCAAATGTAGCACTTTAAGGCAAACTTTGTTAGATTTAACGTGATAAATACTTTATGATATTTTATTCTTTATTTTCTTATTATTTTGGTATCTCAAATGTATTATCTCATCTTTAGTATATGAAGATTTACAGTTGGTTAAACTTCTAGCTGATTATTTCGTGATTCATACGCGTGAAAAATTATTCTACAATGTCTTTCACTCCTATATATCCGAGAGCTAGTGTGTTTACCATTTAATAACATGGAGTTTAATTATACTGCACTATAATAGTATTACATCTAAATAACAATCATTTTCACTTTAGAAACATTTGTACTGATTTACAGATCATGAATTTAAATGACAATTATAAAACTAATAAAGTAGGGATTAAGAAATGACGAGAACAAAATTTAAAACAGTTGCTTTTACAAATTGTGATTTCAGTTAAATATTCTGACATTGTCAATATAAAAGGAAAAAATAATTATCAGAAAATTCCTTTCCCTTCTTGCCATTCATATTTATTTTCCTGTTATAAAAATTATTTCAACAGGTTGCATGCTTGCTTTAATCAGACTGTACAGGTATTACCTTGAGATGATTAAAAATTCCAATTTACGGCTCTTTAGTAAAATTAAATTAAAATCTCAGAATTTTGCTTCGATTCTCGTTAATTGAAAGTAGTTGCAAAACACTTATAGTGATCTGCTAAGTGGAAACAGTTTTCGGAAATTAAAGACAACTTTTTAATGACATTAGCGAAAACGGTTACTTCAATTAATTAATGCTGGATATTAAATAAAATATCGAAATCACTTACAGGTGTCTGTTTATTAATTATAAAAATGTATAAATACTTCAGGATGTGGGATAAGGCGAAAGATATTTTCCAATTTGCTTTCAAAAGTTAAACTGCACCTCATTTGTTATTTAATAATCATTTTAGAGTAATATAGTTTTACGAAGTATATATAAAACAGCGCCTTTATATAATTAAAAATATGATATATATTTGCATGCATGTTACTATTCCAAAGCGAAAACGCAATGTAAAAATTGATCAAATTTTTCTTTTGAGAAAGGACATATGCTCTGAAACAATAAAGAAATAAATTAAATTATAGCTAATATTACTGTAGGTTTCGATACTTTCCATTTTGATTTTAGTTTCAAAATCTCAGTTTATAGAGTAATTTTGGCGTTACTGAAAGAATTAACGGGATATGATGTATTAGGAATAAATAATCAAACAAAAAAACAGAAGTTGCCGTAAAAAAAATTACTGATACATAAACGATTCGTTGTTATTTTCAGCACCACATTTCTTTCGAAAAAAAAAAAAGAATGTGTAGTAATCTTTCACTTATGTGTTTTGTTTACAGGAATGAGAATAAACAATTAATTCGCAGAAATAGCATTTAGGAAAACAATGCTATGCATACAAATGGGCGTTGATTTCTTTGTTTAAGTAAGAATTTGCTGAAACGACAAGAATATTAGTTTTTTTTTTGTTTCGCAGCAAAACTTTTCATAAGAGTTAAGTGTTTTCTGTTTCCTGTGTCCTATAATTATATGCTAGAGCAATTTTAATGTCAGTGACATTATCACAGTGGTCTAAAAGAATTTTTGTTTACTGAAATTTTATTTTATTTCTTTTATTTTAAAATGGCTGTTATTTTGTATTAGATTTTTTCTGCTTAGGGAAGGATACAGTTCCGTTCCTTTTGTTAACTTAGTCCTTCCTTTTAAATATTTAGCTGCTATATTTAAATATTATTTTATGATACTGTAACGAAAATTGTAAACATTATAACATATATAAAGAAAATAATAAAAATTACAAATTGTAACGAAATTATCTGAATACATGGAACCAAAGTTTGTATTTAACCGTGTTGTACATTTTATTTTATATATAATCTTATAATGCATATTTTATTATTTATTTACATTGAGTTATCAGTTTTTGTGAGGAATTTATGCTTCTAATTAAAATAAAAGTGAATTTGTATTTGAATCAGTACAAGAATTTCTAAATATGAAATTATATACAAAAAGAAATTACCAGCCTGATGCCAGGTAAGTTTTTAAAAGTAATTTTTAACACATTAATACTAGACATTCATGCAACACAAACACGAAACTACTAAATTAAGTAAACATTTAAGTTATCAGTCTATAGCTAACACAATTTTAGTGTCAGGCTGTGTTGCATTTCATTGACATGATTCTCGGCTCAGATTGGCAGGCACATCGCAGTTCATATAATATGGTGGCTATATTCTTACTGCTAGTGCGAGTACCCTTGTTATTGGTGGGAAGGAAGAGAGAGAACGCATTTACCCCTCTGATTCAAACTGCGTCACCAAACTGTAAGAGATCCATTTATTATGTATAAGGGATTGAATTGCCATGTATTATGCTCGTCTTGGAAATTTTTTGCTAAATCTTCTACTACATATGTAAGAAAATGATTTTACAAAATGTTACTCTAAATCAGAGAAAATTGCGATCTTTCTCCTTTAAAAAACATTACATCATGAAAAAAATATAATGAATTTTATATGCTTTTACAGGGTGAAATAATTATAGCGCATTTTGGTCTCTTCTTTGATCTCTTTTTTTTCCCTAAAGAATTCTATAAAACCTTCAATAGAATTAATTTGTGTGTTAAAAGTGAGCTTGACTTGTGTAATTAATTCTTATTCTATAGTATTTGCTGTGCATAATCCTTCTTTTTTTTGACAGTTAAGCAATATACAAATATCGAATCTCAATTGGTTTGGAGACCAAGATGAGTGACACAATTTCCCGAACTGACCTCATTGAATTTATTACTGATTTTTTATGTCACCATTTCAGAACATGCACATCTAAAATTCAGGTTTTTGGACCGCGACTAAGATGTAAAGTTCCAAAATGGACTAGAATGAAGACGGTGTTAAGAAACTGTTGAGAGCTTCAAAAATTATTTCAGAAACTATATCAAGTTTCGTCAAAATCAAAATACTTCTTGAAACAAAATAATATGTAAGTCTCTCTAACTTGTACATATTATTTTTAAAATTCTATTTTAGGAGCTTGATGTATCTGAGCGGAAGAATGTATCTGAGAAGAAGACTTAATGTATCTGAGCGGATGAGTAGGAAGAATGACTTCATCTATTTTTAAAGGATGATGCGAAAGGATATCTTGGAAGACGGATCATCAATAAACGCGAAGTGTAACTTTGAATGCTCAGGTTGAATGTTTTAGCACATTAGACAGTGAATGGAAGGAAGATGAATTGTTAGAGGCTCTGAAAATTCAAATATTGCTATTGTGGAGAGTTAAATTGTAACATTTTCTCTACGTAAAGAAGATTGAATGTTGAGGCATGAAGATAATTTTATTTTTTCAAGTACTTGAATAAATTTTTTTTGAAAAACTACTGATTTATTCATTCACTCGATTTATTCTGAAACTTCAAAAAAATTTCTTTATGTAAACAGTAATGAAATTGTTACTTTAGAAAATGATGAGGGTAATACATATATTTTAAAGGTAGTTATGCATGAAAGATCACGTTTTTTCAATTACTTTTCATAAAAAAATTTGATAGATAAAAGTCTTTTTTTATTTATTGTGGCAAATTAGCAAAAGATAATTCTTCACATTGGGGTATTTCTTGAACAAACACAAAAACTGAAATGCAGTTCAATTACAGAATAAATTACTAAATGTAAAGAATTATTCAAAATTGAAAGAATCGGACACTTTGTGACCTCTATGTGCTTTGCTGAATATGATTTAAAAAATATACAAGTGATCTACATGGCAATCTTTTAGGTTTGTGTATTATTACTTTATTGTTCTCTTTATTCTCTGTCCATATTAATTCGGGTTAATTTTAGTGTTAAAAAGTCATAATATCACAGGCATTCTATATTCACATAAGAAGAAAAATTTCTTAGAATATAACTAAGTTTCCAGTGATATAAGTAGAATCTGTTGATAAACATACTACCAATTGAAGCTAATAAAAATTTTTGGAGCAAAATTAAAATTTGAGAATTATTTTGTGATTTTCTTTAAACAAGGAATTATTACTATGATGATAATAATTATAATTTCTATTTGTTGAAATGAATTGATTTGAAATATCGCATAATACCATTTTTTTGGTACAGACTATCCATTTCTAGCTGTTTTTCTCATATATAACACTGAAATATATCCAAAACTGAGAATTACAATTCATTATATCGCCCGCTGAGATGCATAGAGGCGATACCGTAAAATATCAATTTTCTTATACAAATAATCTTAACACAATATAACACTTCCATTTCTATCCAGTTTGGTATAAATAAAGGTGGTATTTGTCAAAAGAGAATGAAAAAAATTTTGTATGGCAATTAATTGTCGATGGACAAACGAAAGACACTATTATTATACATCAAATTGACAGCAATAATAAGAGGGGGAATTTGACAAAATTCAAGTACAAAATGACAAATACAGTATGAATAAAAACCTAAAACTATGAGAAAAACTATGAATTACAAAGATCACATGCCTTTTAAATGAAGCCATTTTTCTCGTAGAAGAAAAGTAAAGATATATTTCAAATCCTTATTTCCAAAGGCGACATAGGTCATATGGAAAGCCATGCGGAAAAACGATATTTAAACGCTTTCCCTTCGACTGATATATTTCAGACTTACCACTACTTTCTGAACCACCAGTACCACTGAATCATATATTTCGCCATGCAGTGTGTAATATAGCTAGAAAAAGGAATGCGCTTTATTATGAAAGAATTGTTTGTATTTAGCCACACAAGAAGCATTATTACAACAAAAATGCAACTATTATTATTGTGTGTTTACTTAATAAAAATAGGTTTTTAAAAATCTTTAAGGTTTATAAAATTTATTAACATTGTCTGAAATTATAAACATAATGGTATACTATGAAATTTCATTAAAAATTAGGCTTATACCTTCATATTGCCCGGCTAAAATAAGCATCACATGAATGAATAACATCAATGACTATTATATAACAAAAGGAAGTGGTTCATCGCATTCTGAACCAAGATTAAATTATAAATAATTTTCGCAAGCATATTGCTTTGAAGTGATACCTTGAACAATAAACTAAAGAGGTTTCACTGTAGCAAGCGTTTGATCAAAGAGGTAGAAATAAAACAACAGCGGGCATTGAAGGATGGAACGTTCATCTCATTTCGCAAACGGTGCAAAATGATAAAGCTAACAATCAGTTTATAAAACGGAATGCTTTGCAAGAATTTAAAATACCGATTTCAGTGCTTTGCTAAACTCTATCAGACTAAAACGTAAACGCAAATGAAATTACGCTTAATGTAGCAAGCTTTTGATGATTTGTAATTGAAAATACCCGCAACTTTAATCTCAATATTCTAAGAAATTTCTACTGGTTTACATCTTTCAATAATTTCGCATTTTCTTGAAAATATCGTAGAATCTGTGCTATTTTTAGGATATTTTTTCTAGCAGCTATTTCTGTAAATGAAGTGGATTATTTTTTTCTGAAATTATGATTAAATAATCAGTATAGATTTAGATTTCATATGCATATTGTGTCAATGAAACAGTTTTGAAAAAATAAACTAGTATAAAAAGACTTAAGAAATTCAAATATTTTCTCTAGGTTGCAATGCATTTTTGTTTAAAATCTATTATAGCGTAGAATAAAAATGGCGTAAGTATTCTGATATTTAATTCTTTAGAAAGGCTCTCTTTTGCAATTGCAGTCGATTTATAAAAGATTGGTATAAAAACTAGCTGGCGTGGTCTCCTCTAAACTTTCTCGCATACTCTCCAATAAAGATCTCATCTCCCACCTTCCGCATGTAATTGTAGATCCTGGTTAAAGCTGTGAATTATAAAACCGTGACTATCGTTCAAGAATGCCATGCAATGGTGAACAGTAGTTACGAAATAGATATCTTTGGCTTGAATCTAGCACTTTTACTGAATCTATCATGATAATAAATAATTTAGACGTATTTTTTCCGGCCGATTGACATCAAAATTTGATACAAGGTAGCATGCTGAATGTCATTGATTTCAGTCATTGCGTTTACATGCATGCGAAAGTACAGACCAACAAACGGCCAACAGTCTTACGAATTTGGTTCAAATTTGATAATTATCTATATTTTAGATGCTTAATCGGTGTACCAAATTTTATTTACCTAACTCTTTCCGTTATATAGTTATCAACACTTGCACTCGAAAAACTAGACAGACGAACTTCCCGGAAATAGATTTCGCTCAAAATTTGATAAATGTCAACAAATTTGTCTGCAATTTCCTGTGCCAAATTTGAGACGTTCTAGCTCAAAACTCTTTTGAATTATCATGTTGACAGACAGACAGATGTAATGACAAAAATATGCTTTTCTGATTTAAGAAGATCTGAAAAATGGAGATTCGTCAAAATCTCGAGTGCGACTTTTTTTAATGATTACAGTACTTCCTCTATATTTAATATACGAGAAAGTAAAAATGGCATGGCTATCTAATATATTTGTGCAATATTTCTTCTTAGAATATTTATTTTTTTAAATAAATTTTTGCAATAAATTCTATAATGAAAGACCTAAGGTGACCTGGTGATAAGATCTTGTTTCCCAGACCGATCGTTTGAAGTTTGCATGCACATTCTGCATTCAAGCTTTCCGGTTTGTTTATCTGTTTTGAGCAACGGAAATGTTTCATCTCTCGGATAGTAATAGTCTGAATACCTAAGCAATACACGTGTTAACCCTGCATTACATTGAAGTAGCAATGGAGCGTCCACCAATACTATATGAAGAAAAAAACGGTGAAGAAAGACCTATCGAGACTGGCAATTTGAAAAGAAAAGCTGACCGTGAAACGGCTACGTTTGCGGCAAAACGTGAAAAATGGAAACAATATTTATATATTGGAGATATGAGCAAAAACTGTTCTCATTGTGGGGCTTTGAGTTTTGAATCAGAAGTATGCCGATCGATAAACGCATATTGCCATTATGGAAAGATTAAGCTTCCAACATTGAACGAATGTCCAGTGAAGTTTAAACGCTTGCTAACTGGAACTGAACGAACATCGGATACAATATTGGTCAACATCGGGGTTGGCAAGCAAAAGCAAGCAGGGGGAGAAACCCCCTAGAATTTAGTATACAAGAAAAAAACTTATATTCATAACGATCTGGCTGGAGAGTGCGTAGGACACGCGCTTACTTTATATTTCTTAACCTCAACATTATACCTTGTTCATAAGATATAAATTATTGATTTCCAGTTCTAAAGAGACTAAATAACTTTAAAATATGCATTACGTCTTGAATTAATCAGCCTTTCATACGCCTTAAATAAAATATATCTGATGCTTCCAGAAAGAGGCTTTATTCCATTTTAGAGCTCTAGAGCACTAACAAAATTGAAGTATATGCATAATTCTCATTCGTTTAAATTCTCCCGAATTAATATAAATCTAGACAAGAATTTAAGACAAAGTAATAATTCCGATTCCCTTTTGGGGATTAAATGAAGAATAAGTAACTTTCTATTAAAATTCGAACTTCTCTTCCTACTAAAACGGGAATTTTAATCCTGGAATAAATAATGCTGTGTCTAATTCAGCTGTCAACGTGGTAGCAAGTTTAAACAATTTGTTGTAAAATGTTTATCATTGAACAATATTGAAATTAAAGAATTGAATTTAATTACTTATGATTATTATAAAGTTTATCAGTTATCCTTTAAATTATAAACCCTGAGACAGCTAGTAACGACCTTATTTTAATTGGAATCAATTTTATCAGAACGATATTCATTGGCACTTAGGCTTACTTCGGAGAATTTAACCAATAAGCTTAGAAACTCAAATGGTATTTAATTTGTTTTGCACGATAATACAATTTCTTTCTGATTGATTAATACTTTATGGTGGTTAATCTTTCGAAGATAAAGGAAATTCGCATTTGATTTATACAATATGTTTTGCTTCCAAAGTAAAAAAAAAATAAATAATAATTCAATTCGAAATTCGATAATGAAAAAAATCTCATCTCATTTGAAGAAAGTGCAGAAATTTTTATCTTTGTTTCATCATCACGCTATTGACATGTAGATTAAATCTTCTGATTAGTTGCTTGGAGATAAATGAAATTTGCATTTGATTTAGATTATATGTTTTTATTTCGAAGTAACAAAAACAATTCAAATCAAAATTCAGTAACGGAAAATTCACCATATTTCAAGAAATCTCATCCTTATTTTCCCATCAGACCATTAACATGTAGTTTAATAAGTTGTCAATGACTTACTGTTTAATGTACGGGAAATGCAATTACAAGTAATTAAAGCTTGAATGAAGAAATGTATATATAGAATCTTATTATATGAGAATTTGAATATATCAGTTCGTTTTTATAGGACTTACATTAGATAAAACTGTAATAGAGAGCAGTGAGAAATATTTTAATAGATAATTGTAAATCAATGAGAAAAATTATATTATAAATTATAAACCCTATCTTAAAATTTATCTCTACTACTAAAAATAACGATAGCAGGCATGTGTATCTGTGTTATAAAATTTTATAAGCCAGACTTGAACTAGATATACCGAATTTGGTGGAAATATACCTTAGAACTGTGCTGCCAAAGGATTTTTCTGAAATTTTATTTACACAAGAAACTAAGCAAAATTTTAGTGAAATAAGTTCCGAAAATGTTTTGCTCAAAAATACTTTTTATACTATCTTAAAATGGACAAAATTCCCTTCCCACTGTTATCAATTTAGCTATAGTGAATTATTTTTTGTAATTCAACGAGACTTAAAGAACAATTTTACAAATGGTTTGTAGCAATACTCTTCACTGTTGTAATGAAAGGTGGGCCAATTTCCTTTTTTATCAAATCTTTTAATCTCATTTTTATCTTCTGCCAAGTAATAATATAAATAAACTTGTTAAGTTTTCCCATATTGACTTAAAAAATATTCTTCTAATGGCCTCAATTTTATTTCTATCTTTCTATCACATTATTTATTTATTTTCAATAAATTTTTAACTTTATCTTTTTTTTGTAATAAAATATAATTGATTTTCCAGTTCTCTCCGTTATTTAAAATAAAAGTATAAACTTTTCGTTTTTCACATTGTTTTGCATTGAATGAATGAACCCCTCCCCCACCCCCGAGTTTGAAAAGTGTAAAGAAAGCAGAAATTTCTATGAGTTTGCCTTTCAGCTGCCATCTAAAATATAATTTGAAACATTTCCAGGCATTTTAAGCTATTCGTTTACGAGTTAAAATTAGCTAAAATAGTTTGAATGTTGTGTATTTTTTTGTATTTGAAATTGGAAATAAGCATGATCAAGAACTATTAATAATATTCTTTAAATCTTATATATTCAATAGAATCTTTCTCCTAGTATTTATTTAATAATCTATGTAAAAGTCTGAATTAATTAATTTTATTTAATACAAAATATTAATTGCATTTCCTCCTGTTTTGTGTATTAAAATTAAGCACAAATGCAGATACATTTTCTGTGCACTAATTGTGGATTACTTTCTAATTTTCTTTTGATCTTTAAAAGCAGCCAAAGATTCAATTTTACCATAAGTTGAAAAATTTTAAATTTGGTTGATATAAAAACATTAATATAATAGACGAACAAGTTGCTCTCGGAATCAGATAATAAACAAATAAGTTGAGAGATAAATGCCCTTAAAATAAATGGGTGCTATTATGATGTAGCCACTTTTTTGCTGTTAGAAATAAAACTGCGATGATAGGCTATTTCAGAGTGTGCACTACCTTTCCATAAGGATAATTAGCCTGTCAATCAGTTCGAGTGGTGTTTATAAGCACTTTTCTAAAAGGGCGGAGCAATATCCCTAGAGTGCCCTAGGAGAAGGATAGGGTTACGTGACTGCCCTTTTCAATGTACCGTTGTCTCATATTCGAGAATATGTTTCCAAAGTACCAAGCAAAATATTCAAATTTAAGATTAATGTCTTGCTGACGTGAAAAATGTTTTAAAGCCTTGGTAGCGGTTACGTAAAATCTTTATCTTTTATTTTTTCTGAAATAATAATAATTCAGGAGCTAATATAGTAAATAAGACTGAATCCAATTTCTTAAACATCAAAATATAGGCTGCTTTTAAGAATGGCAATATTCTATTCGACTCATGACAGCTTCTATAAAAAATATACATTTGATATATCAGACATAGACTGTCATTATTATCTACTATATACAAAAGCAAATTAAGCATATTAATTTCTTATAAAATATATTGTTCCCTGGATATAGATATAGCATAGTCTTCAAAGATAATGGGAAATAATTTTCAAGTTCAACAAACCACATTTTCGAATTCATTGTTTCTTTCATTCATTAGTCGGCCTATGTGTACGTTGGAAGTTTTTTTATTATATAAGGTTAAATTATTCTCAATATCTAATTTCTGATAGGTTTTTTTTCTTACTTTAAAAGTATTTTTACATGCAAGAAAATTTTTCACATTTGTGAGTGCATCTTGATATTCTCCTGTCACGGATAATATCCATTTCTGCACGATGCTGAGCACATATTCAGAGCCTTGTTTCTCAGCTCGGGCTGAATCATTACAATTAGTTACGCGGAATGGAATTGTTATTACTTTTAGTATGTGTGCAGGAGTGAGGGGAACAGATCACTATATGAAAAAGCTTCTTCGCACTAGATATAGTCTTTTCTGTTGAACCTAATCGAATTTAAATATTATTACTTACGCGTGTTAAACATATTTTTACCATAAATTCATTACCACAAAAAATTTTAGTTTCAACTTCTATTTTATGGAATGTTATTTCAAGACCTAAGTATGCGGTTAAATTTTGCCATCTCGAGCAGTCAAATTTGCATGAGAAATGGAATGAACATGAAAAAATATACAGAAACAATTAATTGCGTTTAAAATTAAGTTACATATTTGCAGTAAATAAGAATTTTATGATAAAGGCTGACTAATGTATATCAATGAGATAAATGGATAAAGATTTATTCATAATTAGAAATACTTTTTAAAATGAACATGTAACTTCATCCCACTCTTGATCTAAGCCTTCACATTATTTTATTTTTGGTTCATGATGCTACAAAAACTGCCAAATTGACTTATTTAGAGCAATTTTTTAGAGACCTCACCTTATGCTCATAAATGTCCTTACTTTTAATGACAATAATAGCGCATTTTTAATAGGCCACGTTTATAATTATAGTTATCTTCCTAATTTGAATCCCAAACGTGTTAACTAAATTTCCACCAAGCACGACATTACAAGTGCGCATTTCTACCAGCCGTCTTGGGTCCATTTAGCTAGAAGAACCACCCCCTTTGCCCATCTGTGTTAGAACTTTCACCAAGTTTTGCTCACGATATGAATAGAAAGACCTGCAAGAGTGCATAATAAAAATAAAAAAAGGCGTAGAAACAAATGATAAAGGGAAAAAAACCTGAAATGAGTAACCGAAGCGTGAAAGATAAAACGCGATCCTAATTAGAATCATGAATCTTTAAGCACTCTCAATTCGCTTCCTAATCGAAATGCTATTTTATCTTTCAACTCCCACGGAAATCTCGTTAACTCTTAAGAAGAAGGAGATTACACTAACGTGATTAGATATTAAATCAAAATAAGTATTTATGAGCTTTGAAAGAGTTAAACGTGTTTCGACTTAACCGAAGCTTATTTATATCCAGTTTGGTGCTAGTAAAATAAACAGTCGCCTGATTGCCTATTACCGTTTATTGGTGTAAAAACTTTATGGATAATAATATCAGATATGTTTTATAATTTAGATGCGTAAATCGATGGAAAGACGGGACGAAAATTAAGTAGTTTTTTTATGGGTATGAGAGGAAAAAAAAATTAACTAGTTCAGTAAAATTTAGCGGCTTTGTTTCCTCATGTAGTTTAAGAATAAATTTTGGTATCCTCAGAGATTTTAAACAACAAATTAGTGTCAACTGCTCATGATCATTAAAATGTTGAGAGATACTTTAATTGAGAGGAATTATTAATTATAATTAGAGGAGACAGTTAATAGTGTTTAGATTAAGAAAATGAGAATAATTTAACGAATTCAAAGTCTGACATTGCTAAAATTAGCATAAAATGATAGAAAAAATCGTATTTTCGTACTAATAATGTCCATTTTTATTTGATAATATGTATAAAGTTGTCACTATTTAAAATAAAATGCATCCGCTATTAATCTAGAGTTAGCATCTAAATTATTCTTATATTAATTGATAATTTGATTTGTATGACGTAAACAAGTTCTTTTCGTAGCAAAAAATAATTTTAAGCCTGTTTGCCATGCTTTTTTTTCAAAGCGTGAAATGATTCCATTTACTATCACGAAACGTGTTTGAGAGTGAATTCAGATATAAATTGGAACTGAAATGCTTTTGGAAAATTATAATTGAAAACAAATTTGTTTCCAATGGCATTATCCGTTTTTTAATGAAAGCGCATGATTATTCTAAAAACGAAAGTTTACTTGCTTTCAATAATTATAGATGAAAGTAAGTTTTTCGAAGTCTGAGTTTTGATCAGAGTAACTAGTATGATTTTGTGGAAAAATTTTCTACTATTTTAGATTCAATATGTTTCTGCATATCCAAACTATCTAATTTATTGTGACGTCAATCTTTTACTATTCAGATTCAATACATTAATAAATGAACAGGTAGGCGAATTTTTTTGTGGTTCAAACTTTAAAAAAAGGCTAATTAGTTATTTAAAAAGTTGTTAAAATGATAAGAAACACGTCAAAAACTCTTAAATTTCCTGATTTTTTAAGGATAAGCAAAAGTAATTGCCTTTCATTTTAACGTGGTAGTAGTAAAAGATTTTATTAAACGAAAATAGTCGCAATATTTCCAAATAACTAGAGCACTTTTTCTTTAAAAATAATGGTTCCAGTCAAAATGATTTGTTGCTGTATAACAAGCTGCTTTCAGGGCTGAGGTTTTATCGACTGTAAATAGAACATTTTAAATCCCTTGTTCAGAGAAGAAATAAAAGCAAAAAGTGTCCAATATTCTTATTCGAAGCCTTTGGTAAAGAAAAGGGAGTGCGTAATGAACAAAACCAATACGTCTCTTCAAATACACTGGGCGGTCTTTTTATCTGGCCTACTTTCAAAAAATTAAAAAAAAAGTACGTGTACCACTTACAGATTTAAAGCTTGGAAGGCTAGTAGGGTAGAAGTTTTATTTTCTCTTACAACACACAATGTGTACCTCTGGTACAAGTTGCTCTTCCAATTCGTAGATATAAGCTTAAATGGCAGTGGGTAGAAAAATCGATTCGTTGGTGCGTTTTTTAGAGAAATAAAGTGAAGAAACCTTTTGATTCTGGAAAAAAGTGAGTATTGGGAAGAGGAATTTTTATTTTTGTAAAACGAGTATTGTTTTGTGCAAACCTAGAGCAAGAGAACTCTTAAATTCAAGGGGAAGTGGTGTTAAAAGAGTAACGGAAAACTCATTTTGTGTCTCACAAATCCATTTTCTATTATCCAAAAAAGAATAAAAGGTATATATTGTACGAAAACAGGTATTTTTTTTATGTATATTGAGTTAATAAATTTTAAAGATTTCCTTAAAGATGGTTATCAAGTAAATTGATTCAGATACAAGACGTTTGCATTGAAAATCACTTTTGTAAATTACATTAATAATTTTAAGTTTGTTATATTATTGATGCGTTTCTAATTTGTAGTAGGATTGCATACTTTTGAACTGCGCTCAAATGATTAAGAAATCACTTCAAAAGACTTTTTCAAATGTTTTTTCATTTACATGAGAGATTTTGAGTTCTCAACATTTTACACTTAAATAATAACTCTAAATTTAAGCAGCTATTCTCGCTTTGATATTATGAAAATTATTAATTATAGTTTTGATAATTTTATAAATAAAAGAAATAATTGATTCTTGTTCTTTATAAAACTGTTACACCGAGGAAAGCAACTTCTACATACATTTTTTTATCTGTATAGTTAAAATTATTTATATTTATATTTTATTTTGAAGTTACAGAAATGTCATATTGTTACGAACTTCATAATTTAATCAACAGTTAGATTATTAAGTGGACACCTATGGCTGCGACATCTTTTTAAATTTTGCATATTGCACCTTTGGAAGAAGTTTGACTAAACGGATTAAAGACGCTCCGGGGCTACTAGTAGAGCAAATCTTTGATGAAATTAATTCTTGAAGACACAATTCTTAAGGTCTAGATTGTTACTAAATCATCAAGATCTTCAAATAGCAACGGAAAAAAAAAATGTCTAAATTATATTTAACTGTAGGTTTTCTTTTCTGCAGTTTACTGAACGTTTTGTTTTTAAATGTATATATCGTCGGCGTTAAATTCGTCTTGTGCAAATGTATTGCGGAGCTGCAGCATAATTTTGACAATGCATAAATTTAATCATAAGAATTATTTAACTTATCAGTGATCTCTAAATCCATCAGTAATCTAGATTCATTCTTTAAAAACTCTCTATTTTAATGAGAAAGTAAGAAAAATGATTTGCCTGCTTTCATACAGAGAGAAAACATCTTAAACAGTGCTACGGTTCTGAATAATACCGGTTTTCACTACAGCAAATGCCCCTAACAAAGCCCATTTGCTTTTCTGCATTTTTCTGAAAGGAAAAATGTCCTATCAGAAGCGCAATATCAGCGGTACTAAAAGTGATGTTTTAGATTTTTTACTAAAGCAAAACAATTTTTCGAGCCTGCATTTTGGACGAGCAACAAACGAGCCTGCATTTTGGAATGACAAACAAAAAACGACGAATAATTAAAGATAAATAAAAAGAATATATTGTTCTATTAATATTCTTTGTAAGCAAATGACATACCTACATGTATATTTATTTTAAATTTATAATTTCATAATTTTCTCTCTTTATACAGCAATTGTGTCAAATTGCGTAAACGAGAATAAGGACTGCAGAAAATACACTTCAATAAATTCATCTTAAAATACAATTTTAAATTAAAATTAATACAATTTTTGTAGTTACGCTAAAATATCTTTGTTAAAACTTCCCCACACCCAGTCAAAAAATGCGATTATTATCTTTTTAATAACCAATCTTTAAATTATTCGAAGTAATTTAGAAAATATTAAAATTCAAATTATGCATAAAGGCATGACTGCGCTATGCAAGACAAGTTGCAGAACTCGCACCATAACAAATTGCTGCCACAACTGGTCAGTGTTCGAGGTCTGGTCAATCAGTGGCAAGAGTTCATATTTCAAATTTGCCAAAACAGTTTATTTATGCAAAACACTTGTATAATTTAAATACATGTAAATTTATCAATTCTTACATGTGATCGCTTTATATTGCTTGTGGTTCTTGGTGCTGATGAAAATTTCGTATGTTTTCCTGTATGTGTATTTTTAAATACAATATGTTTATGTAACGGTGACGATATTGGATCTTGCAACAGAAATCTATTCATTTTTTCTGTGATCCTACAAAAAACGGATTCTAGAAAATCTAAAGCAATACTTTATTATTTCTCATGAGATTAAAGGATGATAATTAAGAACAACGTCTTGATTGTATCGTCATCAATTTATAAACATGCACAAATGAAATGGCTAATCACGATTTCAATTCTTTCATTCTCAAACAGTTTATATAGCTTAGTAAATATTAGAATTTGTAATGAAAAACAGTATGCTCTTTTTTTAGCAGGCTAACGGAACTTGGACTGTGAAGAATGGTGATAACACTCACTAAAGCTTGATCCTAGAGCTATAAAATAGATCCTCCGCTATTTACATAGAGCGGAAAGCTCTGCCTACTGATCTCTCGAAAAGATACCAATTCCGATGAGAAAAGCAGCCGGAAGAATTGCTCCGTTGAGAGAGGCATTTCCAGTGGAATTTCCGGCAAAGTGCCTAGCTTCAAAAGGAGAAAACGTCACTTTATATTTCTACGCTTAAAAATGAGAAATGAATACATTCGAATTTTGAATTTTCGGATGCATTTCGTTTCCATTTCATCTGCTACCAGGTATTCCGTTTCGTGAAGTGAGGAAACTTTGTAAATATTGGAATAACTTTTTTTTCGTAAAAAGGAAATTCTGAATTTCGAAGGAATTTTTTTACATGCAAAGATAGGAAAAAAAAAAAAAACGTTTGGTCAGTGTAAAATTCTTATCTACTTAAAAGTTACTGGGTATATGCACAAATCTGAAACAAAAAAAAATGAAAGTTTTAAATATATTCCTTAATGCAGATGTTTTTTTAATGAAAGTAAAAGATATACATTTGTGAAATAAAGCATTTGAATTTTGAACTTTCTGAGCAAGCGCAACTTTGCATTGTGCTTAGTTAAGCAGCCAAGGTGATGAAGAGTATTGTACATTATCAACTTGAAAAAAGAAAGACTAGAATTCATCTGCATATATGTTTCAACTTTTTAAACTTTTAATATTTCGGTATTTTCTGCTATTATAAAAGCCCGTTTAAATTCAATTCACAACATATTTTAGCTTTAAATGTGCGGAAATTGATTGCTCCATGAATTTAGCTGCCATTTGGTGAAGAACATTTACTGTAAAACTTTCAAAGAGTTTGTTACTACTTCTTATCTGCTATAACAAGTCTGCTTTATACTCGATATTTTTTTTTGAAATTTTTGCCCTTGACAGAAATATTGTAAGAGCAAAAACTTAATTTTTTGTATCATATGAAAATACATCTTTACAATCATGAAAATGTCCTTTTTTAAAATTCTTTTGCGCTCGAAATTTTGATGAACATTAGAATTACTGACAAATTTGAAAAAAGAAAGAAATTGTTTTTTGCAGCTGAAAAGTGAAGCATGTTCAGAGCTACTTGCATGAAAAATTGTACAACCATTTTTAACAGCAACTAACCTTTAAGAATTACGAGTGGAAAGTAGAATTATAGTAGAATGTGGATATCAAATATTACGGATGCATTTTGTAGAAAGACTAGGGAGACAGCAAGTCATCTTAATTTGATTTCAACTATGAATATTGACTTTGAACATGCTCTAGTATAGAAAAATTTACATCCAAAGCACTAAACATTTAATCAAATTTGGGAGCAATAAAAGACACTCAACATTTTTGCTTACTTATTATTACATTAAAAATTGTTAAGAATCAAAATTTTATTTACATAAAATAAACGATTGTTTTAACCCAATCTACTAGACTGGGCAGGGGAGGATTATGAAAAACATAGAATGCAATTATGAGGTGGTAATGGAGATATTAGAGTTCACTGAGGTTTAGCGATAGAATATTAGTATTGCGAAATAATTCCATAAAGCATCCGCCCTGCATGACAATTGGTTCATGCTAAATCTATTGTAAATCAAATGTCTTCCTTCTGGAACAGCATGAAATGTTTGAGAGGGTGTGTGAGTTTAAGTTTCTCTTTGGAGTACCTTTTCCCAAAAGAGATACCTAAGCCTAACATAGATATACCTTTCCCAAAGAGATACCTAATCCGAAGTGCTTAGGTACTAAAAAAATATCCAAAGCATTAGAACTTAACTCGAAGCAAAATTTAGAGAAAAATTTTAACTGAAAATTATTGCGAACCTGGAAATAAAATAATTCTGGTTAGTAAAGAATAGATTAAGTTTTCGTCTCATTATTATTTGAAAAGAGAAAATTTCAGCAGAAGTTTCGATTAGGACTAATGCCATGTAAATATCAAGTTCATTAAATATTTATATTTCTTAATTTATAGAGTGTTATTTGTTTGAAAAAACATTTTTTGACTGAGCAGAACAACAATTATTTTTGGTTTTCTGCTTTGAATAAATATTGTCCAACGAAATTAAACACTCATATACCATAAAAAAAGATGTATAAATAACTTAATAAGGAATGAAAAGACAAACACATTAAATATTATACATACTCAATCCTCTTACTTTTCTCTATAGGGCCGGGTGGAGCAATTTCAAATATTTGCAAAATTAATGTAGAAATTTATCAGTATCTCGAAGTATTTTTGGGAGCTCAAAACTAATAAAGATTTCTTATTTATCAAATAAATTGAAGTTTTATTTATCGTAAAAGAAAATTAAACATTTATGATTAGAATGTTTTCGTTTGTCTCATTTCTCGTTAAAAGTCCAGAACGCATTTCTAGAATATCGGTGTACAGTTTCGGGAAAAACAAACACTTTTCCATAATAAATAAGCGGTTTAAAAGCTTTCTGTAGACACAGTAGTATTGTGAAAACATGAATCTGCTACAAGTGCTTGCGAGTTCAAGCTATATTTTGTACGTTTTATTCAATCTAAAAGCACCTTGTCGTTGTACTGAATACTCTGATGCAGTTTATAACTGAAATAACTTCAAAGTTTCAAAAATATTTTTACATGCAAAATCGATAAATTTGTTTATTGGGTAAAAAATGAATTGGATTTAATGGCAGAAAAATAATAGTAATAAGTTCTGAAGTAATAAGTTATGAATTGTATCTCTGCATAGAGTCTCCGAGCATCGCTTGTGGATTTCGTAACACGGATTTAATACTCTAAACACTTTCAAAATTTTTTGGTGTATGCGCCTTACATGGATAACTGGGCGGTTCTGCTTTTATTTAAAACGAGGATTAACTCAACTTAAAACTATGCTTGGTGAGAGAACAGATTCATTTCGGCTGATACTGAATTCATGACGAAACTGATGCTAGAATCTCTCAAATGATTCATCATTCCTAACGAAAAAATTCTCAAGCAAAAATATCTTGTTTTAATGCATGCATACGGCTGTAAGAAACCTGTTGAAATGCTTATGTTTTAAATAGTGGAGCAGAAAGTTTTCTCTCGATAGCCAAGCACATGCTGTTTTAAAAAACTCCTCTCAACAAGCTGGAAGTCAAAGGTTTACATCTCAGTTACTATCTGACAGCATAAATTGTTGATAATAGAAACAGTCAAAATGAAGGCTTGAAAAATCAATTTTTAACCCTTAACTTCTAAAATATTGCAATTATCGAAATACTTTAAATACAAAAGTTGTTTGTCTTGAGGCACTAATTTGGTTTATTGAATTTATTTTTCTACCTTCAATATTAAGAAAGTTATAGCGAAATAAAAATTTCAATCAACACCCTTTCGATTTCCTTCCCTTTTGAGTTAGATGGGCCATTTATGAAGAGATTCACACACACACACACACACACACACACACACACACACACACACACACACACACATATATATATTGAGCTATTCCTTCTGAAATGAAAAATCGAAGGGAATAAAAGAAGTCGAAGAAAAAGAGATTTAAAAATGCATAAAAATAAGGATTGTTTGAAAAGTATAGCAATATGAAAACTTGATAAATCTGAATGAAAAGAATTAAGACTTACTTTAGAAGTGATAATCATTTTAGAAGTGAATCCATGACAGCAAGAAAATCTTCTATTGAGATAATTTAACAAGTTGCACATCAAGTAGAAGTTAATTAAAAATGAGTAAAATTTTTCTCATCAATTAAAACTCCCACTAAAAGTAGTTCTTTCGCATTTAAAGTATTTTGTTGCCGTTTTATGCAATTAAAATGACTGTGTTGTTGTTAAAATCGAATGAATATTGATCAGACAATTTTATATGAAGATAAGAATTATTTTTAGAAAAGCTGTACATTTTGTAGGAAAATTTTCCAAAACAATTAGAAGAAATATTTGCATATTTTGAAATGTTTTTAAATCTTCATTATATTATTTAAATTTAAATTGCGATTTAATTTTTTTTACCACATGCCCTGGCTTTTTTTTAAAAATACAGCTTAGCTTAGTAGATTGATTCTATTATAAGAATTTCTGTTCGTTTATGTATTTAATTACTGAAAGATTTTGTACAAAAATGACTCGGAGTTATTTACATTGCTTTTCATGTTATTTGATGATATTTCTGTTAAATGAGACTTTTAACAAATATATTTATTTCTTTTATTAAGTCAGAACCTTTGAAGCTAAAATGAGAACTTAAATTTTACTAAGCACTAATGCGTTGATACAAAATGACAAGAATATGAGGATGAGGAATGATGTGAAACATAGAATCAAACTATGAAGCGTTCTCATAAACTAAATAAAAAGAGTATCTCTGATGGTTATCACAAACTAATGTCAACAATCTAAGATTGACTTGGTAACTGCTTAGAAAAAAAAAAACAAGTGATCTGAGCAGTTCTACTGCAATGCCCAATGTTTACTGTTGTTACTTATGCCACTTTACAAGCCCGCTGATCAATCTGTCAGTAATTTAAGCCGAGTGAGCGTCTCTTGTTTTCCCAATAATGCCAACTAGGGCCAAGTGTACGACTTAGCTACTTCAAGCGTTACATGCGCTTGAACCACCCCTTTTTATAAGAAGGCACATTCACACATTGGAAGAACAACCATGCCCGAACCGGGACTCGAATGTGGGACGCCAGATCGCGAGGTAGACGTGCTACCCCTATGCCAAGACGCCGACGAATTCAATGTTTAGAATAATTGTTAAGAAAATCATCGTGGCTTTTAAGATCCTTGAACAGGATATTCGATATTTTTCTTTCTGTTGCCACTGTTTTATATGTTCATTTGTTTAAAAAAGTAACAAATTATTGAAGTAATCAAAGAAAATGTATAACAGAAAAATTAGAACAATTTAAATTTTATTCTGGAGGGTGACGATCCAATCAGTCGGAGTGTGTCAAGATAGATCTTAAGGGTGGTGGGGATTTCTCAGAAATGGGAATAATGACGAAAATATATCTTTCTAGAGATATTTCTTCGAGTCAACTCATCGCTCTATCTATATAGCTTTAATCGTAGCGATGCATATTCCACATTTTTTCACAATCAGGAAAAAATAATTATAAACAAGAATTGAAAAATTATATTATTTCAAAAACCATAAATCTTACTGTATACCCTCCACATTGTTCAATACATCTAAAAAAACTAAATTTTCAGATTAAAAACTATATATCTTTTTAAACAATGGCAAAATAAATAGATTTCTGCTAAGAAAACAAACTTGAAGAAATAACCTGTTTTAAAGATATGAGCTGATTTTGTCAGTAAATATTCATTACTATATTGAAAATAATTTGTGACATTATCTACATTGATTTTTAAAGTATTTCAGTTTTTCTTCTTTTATTAAACAATTTTTTTAAATCGGTACCTTTTCATAACATTTCATAATAATTCAATTGAACATTTCCATTCATTTATTAATTTATGCATTTTATACCAGCTCTACATAGTTCTTCTTTCGTAATTACATATTGATGTTTTTATTAAATGTCCAATGTAGTTTTTATATCCATATATTTTTGGATTGACTGCATAACAAATCGTTGATCGTTGTTACATTTCTTTTGGAATACATTTAAGCTGTGTTAAACTCATTCTCAGTCAGTGGTATTTATACTTACTATACAATTAATCACTTTTTAAATGTCCATGGCAAGCTATTTTACTAAATCTTATTAGAAATACTAAAATAACAAGGTAAAAGTTAGCAAAAAACATAACAAACAGTTTGAACATAAACGTGTGTTTAACAATTAATATAATTATCATCTAATTATTAAGATAATTATATGCTAACATCGAACATTGAAAAAAGGATGGCATAAGTTCTCGCAAAAGCTTTCAACGAAATGATATTTACATGTTTTAATTTCATATCTTCAATTAGTGAAATATCTAGATTAATTAATTAATTGCTAATTAATCATGTTTATGATTAAACCACATTGATTTTGTCTAATAAGCTAAATGGATTTCTTTCCTTAAGTCAATTACAATCCCAAGAATATTGCAATATATCACTGCTAAAAAGAATATTCGTATGAAGAATTGAGTAATTTTGCTAAATATAATCAACTGGTCTCCGTTATTACACAAATTAATTTATAAAACATTTAGAACATTTTTGTACATTTTAGAACATTTTATTTACTCGTTGAAATGCTTCTGCCTGCGTCGTTTTAGGGAATTAGTGCCTCGACAAGTAGGGATAGTTATGCACTTTATAGAAATTTTCCACAAATTCAAACAACTCGCATTGTGACTGTTTCTATATTTATCTGCCATTTTTTTCTAATGGTCTGTTTGGACGCATGAACTAAATTTTTCTTTTCTCTTAGAAGTTAATAATAAATAAAATGTATTGCTTTATAAGAATATTGAAAGTGTAAAGGTGAAACAGTGCAACTAGAAAAACTGTGGGCTAACATGCATTCGAATCTCTGTCCATGAAAATAAAATACAGTATACCCCACCATTATCGAAGTCAGTTTAGTCTAATTTTATGATCTTTTCAGAATTTTTAACCCCATGTTTCATTTTTTGTTCCTTTTTAACTGATTGCTCATCATTTGAACTTTACAGGAATGAAGAATGCTTTTGGAACAGAATTAAACAACTGAAGTGCCAAATTTTATAAAAAGAATTATCCTGGTTTTAAATATTTCCAAAGGAGATAATATCTGTAATAGTTAATCAGATACGATACCTAACTATAACATAGCAAAAATTGCAATTGTTAGACTGATATAAAACTTACGTGTAAGAGAAACAAAATAATCTTTTAAACGCAAAAAGTTTGCAAACTATTTACGTATATAAGCTAACATTGGATCATAGCATAATAAAGTGTTTATAAAGTGGATCAAAATAGCGAAATATGAAATCAAAGAAAAGTAATATATAAGCAAATTCAGAATATTATGATCCTATTCTTACTAAGGCTTCAGAACTGTAAATAGGTATTTCTTTTTTCGATTGTAGACTTATATTGCGTTCTTATCTACATTTAATGATGAAACCAAAAATAAGGAATGGTAGCATATAAAAGAATAATGTTCCTTTTAAGCAAATGTGAGAAAACACACACAATTTAATGCCTTATTATGAAGAATGATAGAATATGAACAATTAACCTTAGTAACATGCTCAGAAAATAGTCTGAAAGTTATTGAAATATTAGGAAGCATTGATACAAATAATTAAAAACATTCCTTCTATATTCTGAATTCTGAGAAAATATAGCTTTTAAATTAGACTGGTTTTATAGAAAAATAACTGCTTTAGAATTTGAAATAATTAATATATAAAGCATCATCGAGTTGTAAATCTTGTGCAGATCATTGATAACTAACTATCTTTGTGCATATTTTTGCATATAAATTGATGTAACACACGACATTTTGCAGACTCTCTTTCATTAGTGTAAAAAAGGCTGGCTTTTTATTATACATATTTTTTAATTTAGAATTCACTATTATAAATATTATGGAATCATATTATCTATTTTTTAAGATTCACTACCAAATGACACTACCAGGACCAAAGTTATTTTAATTAATTGACTAATTGAAAAGTTAAAGTCCTGGAAATATAAAAATAGTGTCATGTTATTAAAAAAACAAAATTGTACAAAATTTAAAAATTGGAGCACACCAGGAAGTGAGTAAAAAATTGATTACGAAATCCCATCTCTACAAATAGGAAACAAGTTAAGTTAAATAAATGTGTGTAAGAAATGAGCATGTGTCACAATATTCGTTCCTACATATATTTTATCATTCAGTACTTTCCCACTTTATACATTGTTTTATAAAATATGTCTTTACTAAATTTAGCAGCAGATGTTATAAAATAGCATCTTCTCACGACAGTTTCGGAAGCACGTCGTCTTTTAATGTTTTGGACAACTTTCTTATCGGAGAGGTAATAACAGAATAAATTACTTGCATTGATTAGCTTGGAGTTAAACATTTTAAAACTAAGAACAATGACAAAAAAAGCATTGATACGAATATTTAAAATGTTTTCAATTAGAACATAAAATTATATATTTTATGATGCAAGGTAAGATTATGGCTTTGTCTTCGAAGAAGATGCAAATCTTAATACAAAACTTTACCGGAATATGAGAATGTTTCCTCATTAAAAATGTGACAGGCCACTATTGATTCGTTGTTAGTCTTTAAAGAAAGTTCGTTTTAAATAAGAAAAATAAAGCAATTTTGAAATAATTGTAAGATAATATTTAGTTCTTTAAATCTGCATCAAGCTTAAGAATGTTTTTTTTTCTAAGATTGAAAATAAGCAAGCAAGAAGAAAAAATGTAAATGAATCTTATTATGATATTTAACATTGAATGTGTTATATAAAGTTAATATGTTTTGTTAAAGTTTTAAACAAATTTAATATTATTATTTTATAGAATTAATGCAAGAATTGACTTCTTTGTGCACTTTCCAAAATTATGCATCATTTCTCATTTCAAAATATTATTCTCGTAGATGTGCTTAACATTTAATATGTAATATTCTAACAGATTTGATAATCAAATGGACTGTAATATGAAATAAAATAGTAGTGATTTCAGACATATATTCCTTGAACAAAACTAACTTCGTTCATGTTTTTAGCCATAAATTATTCCACAAAAAATGATTAGATGCTATGTCTTTTCCTAAAAAAATGAAAATCTAAAAAAGTAAATGATGGTGAATTTTAAAAATTAAGTCACCGCTGTATTTGAGCTTTTAATTTGTAATTTATAAAACATTTTACACTTTAAGCCACGTTACTAAAGGAGAAAATAGTATGTTCTTTTATGTTCATTTTTATATGAATTATTAATGGCTTCATGTCTAGATGAAAATAAATAGAGAGTAAATAAGATTATTTTTAAGAAATCTGGAAAGTTGAAAATAATTTTAGAAATTTTGAAATCGGAAAGTTATTGTTCAAATCTGCATATTTTTACTGCATTACAAATTTGAAAATACATATTTTATGAAGAGAAACAAATGCTGAAAGTTCCTTTGCTTTGTTTAAAATGTTGAAAACAAGATTTGCGATAAAAAGAGAAGTATGGAAAACATTTTATAAGTAAATATAGTGCTCTTTGGAGAAAAATTTATTATTTTATTGAAAACAATATTTGTAGCGAAATATGTTAGTACAAAAGAGGGCTCCAACTGGTAAATAAATTCTTTCGAGATATTAAAAGTTTGCATTTTTTGAATACCGAACGAGTCTATAAAAAAAGCATTGTTTATTTCAATATATATTAATAATTTGTCTGATTATTACTGGAGGCAAAATAGTTAGAGGCAAAATTTTGTGAAGTATTAAAAGCATTAAAATTTTAGAAAAACATAGAATATTAATTTGTTGAATTAGGAATCGTGTTGTATAGGCTTTTGGATTAACAAATACAATTAGCTTTAAATACTTGATGGCACAGAGTATCGCATTGTCCGGCTTAACAAGTATAAAATCTAAAATTCTGAATCTAATGAAAACAACTTTAAAAAGTTTAATTAAATGGGAAAATGAATGATGAAATTAACAATAAGAATAACAATGAAACAAAGAACGTAAAAAAGCGGAATCTGTAAAATTTAAGAATTTTGTACTACCGTAAACAATTCATGATAGTTTGAAAGATAGAACTAGATAAAAAATAATTTTCATAAACATTTATGTTTATGTAATATAACGAAGAATTTTTAATAATCATCTCCTATTTTTTCATTCTGAATTGATAATTAATTATTTTTATTTTATGCAATCTTAAAATTATTTCTTTTTCAATTTAATTACCAGGTGACCTTACTCACATAGAATTAAAATTTAAATGAATTAATATGTTAACATATAATTTTGGAAATATTGAAAAATGGTACATCTCCGTCCAGAACATACTTGTGTAGAACATTAAAAATCTCTAGTACATCAATGTTGTGAGAGTGAAAAATCGATTATACAAATAAATCTTTGCAAATCGGAATCGAATCAAAATAAAGTATGAAATTGAAAAAAGTAATGAAAAAGATGAATGAAAGTAACAGTATGACACCACGATACCAGAGAGTGACAATTCGGGTTCTTTAAATAATAGTTTTAAATATATATTGAGCTTTATAGTTAATCAATGAATATATTTTTTTTCTGATCCATGTATCCTTGATTGTTTGTTTATAAGTAAAGATATATTGACAGTGCCATACTTAGATTTGGAATAGGAGGACTTTTTTTAAAGATAACTGTGCATTAATAATAGAGGCAGTATCTTTCATTATTTTGGCTGAATTATAATGAATTATCTCCTTAGGGGCTCATTCATCATCTGTCATGCCAGAAAGCAAATCACTGGTGGACAAAGTTGCAGGGTTGGACCTTTTAGAAACAGAAAGTTGTAGTTTTTGTTAACGGATACGCACTCTTGTTTACAAAGAAGTTCTAGAGGGTCATACTGAAAGTTGCAGTGGCTTTTATTCTATATGAATGGGCATCATTAAAGACATGATAGGAGCCCTGTAAAAATTAAGTTAAGTTTTATTAAGTAACTTATAAATCTCAAAACGCAAATAGTTTTATTCCGCTTAGGTAGTTGCACTAGTGATGCAAAAGTATTTTATTTTAAAATATTGTAAAAAAAAATCTGCAGTAAAAGCGAGATAAATTTGAAAGAACTTTGTGAACAGTTCTCTGAATTTTCTCTCTGGATGCGACTCTCTGGATTTTCATTTAAGCGTTTGATTAGGAATTATATTAATAGAATTTTAATAAAAGAAGTAACTCCTTTCAGAAAGCAAACAGGGCACAAAACATGCCTTTCATTTATTGGCTTAGATTCGAAATAAGATGTACGACAAGGTTGGATTCGAAGATTGGATAGGACCAATAGGATCAGGTATCATCCGCCTCGTCATTTGACCACTGTTCAAAATTACAAAATCCTTCCCCAAATTCCTCTCTTGTAGCGTAAAGACAGAATGGTTTCCAAACTGAACTTACATAAAGGTATATAGAGCATAGAAATGGCAACAGCAATTTTAAAAATTTATGTATTCATTCTTCTCACAGATGAAATCTGAAGCAGAATGGATGAGGTAACCATAAGGTATCTACCAAGTCAATTAGTAGAAACAAAAAACAAAAAAAAACATTTGATTTGATTATGGGCACAAATTAGAATGTTTATTAAGACTATAAAGTAAAGCATTTCATCGAGATTATATTTATCTATTTTTTAAAGAAATGTAACAAAATGCATCCCATACATGTTTGTGAAATGAGATAAATTTCAAGAGAGCTCTATAGATTTGTACATCTTTTAGATAGAAAAAGCCCTTTCACTTACGAGAATCAATAGAAACTTTCCAAGAAACGTGTCATCCGAATTTTTTAAAAAATTTCTGTTTCCTTACAGAACCACATTTGAGCTGATAGCCAAATCTGTCATTTGAGAGGGGAGGATTACAAGCTTCATACCCTATTCAATGGAAGGTCCATCTAGTGTATACTAAATCTGCTCTCCAAGCTCAGACGCTCACACGTTAAAGTGACATGGGATTTTTAACAGGTGATTCACCGGATCAAATGGCATCATCGTCATCTGAACACAAATCAATATTATTGGGCTAGTACTTTATTAGTTCAGGTTGATAGAAAATCTTATGAAATGTTGGACTAATTAAATTTGTTTTAACTATTCCTTTACATTTTCTTAGCATATTTTTTTCTAATCTAAGCCCTTGATCTTTATTAAGCATTGTCTCTGCCAACATGAACCACACCAAAGATGAAACAGAGAAAAATAATAAAATGAAACCATCCAATTCGATAGCCTTTCTTATAGAATCATCTTTTATTTTCTATAGCAGAGGAAGGAAGGCGTGCAGGTTGCATGGGAATGACCACAAGATGTTGACCAGGCAGCTCCTCATTGGAATATCAAGACGAGAATTAAACGGCGGATTCAGGAAGCAGGTGGAGCGGATTTGCGGTTTTCTCCAAGTCCTTTGGTCGATAAACACTAGGTTCAAGGGGTTTCGTTTCTCTGACTCGACCTTTATGGGGTAGAATTTTAAGTAGGAAGTATCCGTTTGTGACAAAACTGACGAAGAAGATTACGAATCAAAGTGAAAAGGGACATTTTCCTTACAACAGAAACTGCAAAAGGATATAATTTGTTATGTAGTTACTTAAATAAATTCCCTTAATGGTAAATGCTGATTCCATCAATATTTGTTTCAGCTTTACTACAGTTCCAATTAATATATTTAATATCAACAGAAAATGAATATAATTTTTCGAAAAGATGAATCTGTATTTATATAACATTTTTAGTTCGAATGAATTTTGAACGATGGATTTAAATTTTCTGATTTCCATTTTTCTGTTCATTTAACTTTCATCCTTTCACAAGCAAAAATAAATAAAATATTAAAATATTCAATAATGTTTCACATATTTTAATTTCACTTAATGCAAATTTTCAAACAATTAAATAATACTTTTACTCCACTGGAGATTTCAAGCAACGCACAGACGATTCAAAATAAAAAAAGAATTATACATAATGGTTTTTAAAGCAACGATGTAGACAGAATAAATTTTGAATTCTAATTGTTGTTTGTCTGTTTTGTTATTAATTGTTTTTCAGAAATATTTCTAGAGCCTTTATTTAACTTCTTATATCAAAATATATTCTCAAGAAAGAAGACTGGATGTTAATTACAATTAATAGAATCAGTTATAATACAGGAGAAAGAAATGATTACTCTGTTTTTCTTATGTAAAGTATATATTATTTCATAGGAGCTTTCACCATTTTCATTACTGTGGTGTGATGTGGAAGATCTTAGAGTGGTTAGCTAACTCTGGTGCTATAATAATCATCTGTTCCTATTTTGAATTCGGTCTAAATGATGCCGTGATCTGAAAATTCCAATGGGTTGATAAAATAAATAGATACAATTTAAAAGACAAATTGTATGTGAGTAAAATATATTCCTTATGCAAGTTTATGCAATTTATAGCAAGGTTATGTATTCATGCATGCTTAAATATGGGGATAAAATACGAGTAAAGACTAAATTACATTCGGTGGTTAAAATTTCACAAACATGTTAGAATGCTATTTCACATTCTGAGAAAATAGCAAACGCAAAAGCTATTACTTTTATAATCGCCTCTAAAATGTTTGGCATAATATTAGATAGACAAAATAGCAAGGTTATGTATTTATCTATACTTAATTATGAAAATAAAATATGAGTAAAGCTATATTACATTCGAAGGCTACAATTTCAAAAACAAATGTTCGAATGTCATACCCTGAGAAAATAGCAAACGCAAAAGCAATTACTTTTAAAATTGCCCCTAAAATGTTTGGCATTATATTAATAGACTTCAAGCATTGCATGAGAAAAGGTATCATCTTAAAAAATATGTAAGATTTCCTTTCTTTATTTTATCTTGAAAGATTTTTAGCATTTTTTTTTTCTTGTTGACAAATTTGACAAAAAATTATGATGTCCTTGTATGTGGAAAATTAAGAATAGATATCAAAAATTATTCTTTTTCATTATTATTTTTAAAGCATCCCTTTTCAAAAAGTACCTTTATCCGGAGGCATATTAAAATTGAAAATCATAAATTCCTTGTGCTAAATCAAAGTGTCTGTTCATTAGCATATTTTATTTCATCAACATGCATAATAAATTTTATTCTATTCTTCATGCGAGTAAAAATTTAAATTAAATGTTGTTTTCACAAGCAGCTCACTGCATATTTTAATTGAATTTTATATTCTTTTTCTGATGTTTTATAAAATTGTTTTTAGAAACTTACTGTCTCCTTTTTTAAATCTTAATTTATTTCATTGTTCAATTATTGTTTCATTTTCATTTTAATAAGAAATACCTATTCTTAGGCGCAAAAGTTTAAGCTTAACGAAGTGATTAATTAGAATAATTCAAATAATTAGCTCTAATTGAAGCACTCTACTTTTTTAAAAATTCAACAACTTTCAAAAATTGAACAACATAAAATATTCCTTATTTTATTTTCTAAATCTAAATAATATTAATGATGCGTGGATGTTCGTGGTAATTAAATTTTACCAAAGGATATGAAATTATTTAACTTAAAGCAATTTGAAATACACGACTAACTGCATTTTTAACAAAACGATGTTAGGAGAATGACAAAACGGCTCGTTACTAATATTGATAGCTAAATAAATTACAATCAATTCAACATAAAATATTCATTCCTTCTTAGATTTACTTCAAATCAAACACAAGGCGGGAAAGAGATAAAATGCAACCTTTTTTGTGGACGTATTTGAAATGTTTAGTTTTTACCCAGTGCCATTGATCGGATAACTGTTTCATTAAGAGTGAAGGAGTCTTTGGATAGTTCAATCTTCCCGAAAACTTTTAACAAAATATTTATCATTGTTATTTATGATCTTACTTGATTATTATGCTTGACACACCCATTCGTTAAAATTTTCAGAGCGGTACTTTCTCATGTTGGTAATAAAATTTATGGATGTTTCTCGCTTTTAAGAAACTGACCTGCGACCTGTGCATCGATTAATTCTTAAACTATCTATAAAAGGTCCTTAAATGTATTTCGCAGTGATAGTTCCTTTTAAGTGAAAATGAAGAAAAATTAATGTGCTTACGGACCAGATATCTCGCGTAAATTTTATTAATTAAAGCGGTCGCGAAATTATTTATAATTAAATTTAATAATACCATAACTGAATTATGAAGTTCTATTTTATTTAATTATTACTTCTTACAAACGTGGAAATAAAATCAATACTTTTTTAATCCTCTTTTTTATTTACAATGATATTTTGTAAGTTCGAGTTGTAAGTTTGTAAGTTGTGTTTTATTCAAATTTCAAAATATGCTGTCTGCTATGTCACAGATCTATTTTTATTTATCACGTTGATATATATAATGCTAAGTGTTATATTTAGTTGCTTATTTTATTAAGAGATTAAACTAATCAATTAATCTCAAATAATCTATGAAAAATCCTTAAACGTATTGCGCAGCGGTTCTTTCTTTTAAGAGGAAATAAAGAAAAATTAACATGGCTGAGAATCACATGTCTCGGATATAATTTTATTAATTAAAACAGTTGTGAAATTACATATCAATGAATCGAATAATATCATATCTGAATTATTTATTTTGCTTAACTCTGTTGCATTCTGTGTCCATAACCAATGTTTTTATTAGGATGGATAGACACGATACTATCAGTTTGTAGTGATTACTGAAATAATGGAACTGAACAAAGATTGTATTTGTCTAAAAGAGATAATTAAAAAAATTATACGAAGAAATTACATTTACCATAGTACGCTACACCACCATACAATACCCCTACTAGAGTCAACAGCGACTTCTAAGAATGCCAATAGCAGCAACGAAGACTAATTGGAGCACAAGAACTGGTAATAGAATTAGTACTGATGCTCATTACGTAAAATAAGAATAGGTATATAGAGCCTACTCAATGTTGCATTACATTTACATATTAAAAGCCTATAGTCGCATAGATAAAGTCAAAATCCGATTCCTATTAAATATTAGTGTGAATAGGTATCAAGAGAAGTGATCAACCCAAAATAATGATGCAATAATTTACATCATAAAGTAAAGTGCGAAAAGCAAAACAAATTTGGAAATAAAAATATTTTATAACCAAAATTCCTACCAAATTTCATTTTTAAATTTCTAAATGAAATTAATGATTGCTTTCAATTCCTCCTTTTCCTTTGCAATGATATCCGGAAAATACGAGAAAGTTTGTGTTTTATTCAAATTCAAAAACTGGTATATGTATATGTATACTGGTATATGTGGTAAAATTGGTCCTGTTCTGTTTTTATTTATTAACGATAAGTATTTTATTTAGTGATGTTTTGATTATTAGTTATTACTTTAAGGATGCTGTAAAAGTAATTAATTTTCATCTAAATTCGATAATTTATCTTTTTAAAAATGTTGCCTTTATATCAGATACCAATTTTTAGATTTCAAATAGTTTTGTAACTGTCGTTTTTTAATGGGTCATTTTCTGTACCCATAATAAATTATCTGTGATACGAATTAACTGTCGATTAATTTATTATGGCAACGGTTTATTTTAACAGTTTATTAAAGTTTGGGTATTTATTACTGCTTTGCTTGCAAATTAAATAATTTAAATGGAACTCGACTTTTGTCAGTAAAATCCTTCAACCATTTCTAAAACAATATTTAAGAGTAATACAAAATTAGCTCTACCATTACTTTCAGATCAATAGCCACAAGTTATCTACTTCAGATATATTTTAGAGCGGATATATATTATATTTTCTCCGCCTTATGACAGTTCTGTAAAACATTTATTCCTTTTATCAGCATAAGTAAACTAAAACTTTGCAATTGTTACAAAATGAAGGTAATTTAAAGAAAAGACGAAGAAATAAATAAATAAAAGCAATGAAACAAATGAAATGAAAAAAACTCTCCCCGACAAAGGAAATACAAGTTTTCTTGTTCTATGTTTATTAAAATTACTTTTCGAGCCATCTAAACGAAGAAGAAGAAAAAAAGACTTTTTGTTTCCAGCTTTCTTGTACTTTTAAAGAATATTAAATGTAAAACTGGATGAAAGTTTTACTTGTATGTGAAGTATAAATAGTTGTTTTAAAAGTGAATATGACTAAGGAAGTAGTCTTCGCATTTTAAACTAGCTTTATATTTAAAATTTAAACCGATTGCCCTTAATTAAAGTTCCCTAATTGTGAACTTTAATTAGATTATTTTATTACAATCCTTCTGAATTATGAATTATCTAATGTTTTATAATAAAAAGTTCTTCAAAATTTAACAACTTATATCCAGCTTAACATTTAACAACCTAATTAGAGGTGTCACGCCATTTCAGAAATTAGCACAGTTGCAAAAATATTTATTTAGAAACTGCATTTATAAAACAAATACTACTTTGACTATAAATAGATTACGTTTTAGAATTTTAAAACCAGACATAAAATTTATTGCTACCAAGAATCGCTATGCCCATTACATTCTTTAAATGCTTTTTAGAATTTTCATCCTTTTTTTAAATCAGGAAAAGAACGTAAAACATTCACACCTTCTCCAACCCATGCATCCTCTCTACCATAAAGTCACCATAAGAAACAAAATAATGCAATTTTTTATATTACGGTCATATGCCGAATGATGTTGAGAATAAATTTGGTAATGAAATTTTCGTTGGTAATGGATTTTCCTTGGAGAATTTTGAACAATGCTCAAATTGCATATAGAAAGATCTGCATTTTTATATTAAATTTTTCGCTAAGTGAAATTGACGGTAATACAATATTTTGGTCTGCAGCATTTATCACTTTCTATATGTATTATATAACTGCTATTGATATCTCTTTATCGAAATTAACATTTAAAAAAATTATCTCCGTACTTTTGTTTCGAGTAGAAAAATTTCTATCTACTTTCCTTTTTCCTCTAACATAAAAATTTAATATAAAAAAAGAAAACTAAATATGTTTCTATTGAGAAACCGAATATCTTAAACAGCCAATGAGACAAAGCAGAAAAAAAACTGTGAGAGAACAATAACGAATTTTGGATAGGAATGAAAAAAAATAAGCCTTCATTTTATGGCCGATCTGATACAGTTGCAGCTGTCGTACCTATAAATTTAAAGGAAGAAAAAGCTTATTTTAGTCTTTAAATCAGTCAGTCAATTGTCTGTGCAATGAGCCTTCTTGGAGTGTAAGAGACTTGCAGACTAATCCTGATCTGCATTTTTAATAATTGATTAATTTTCTGTCATCTCTTCACATTTTTGTCTCTTTTTTTATTGATTATCAAACTTTCCGAGTAATACAGTAAGCACAGAGCATCGAACTCTCAGAGCGCAGAAATTGGTAAATAAGATTTAAAAAATGTAACTATAAAAAATAATTTCAGTGAGTGCTGCAGCTCTGAAATACGAGCCAGCACTGCTTATATTTTAAAATAAATTTTTCTTGATTGAAATTTTAAGAAATATTTAGTTTTAATTTCACATGCATAATGAATAGTTCAGTGTTTCATGATAAAAAGTTAGTAAAAATCAAGAATTTCATGATTTAATAATATATTCCTCGTGATAAAGAACAAAATATTCAAAAGAATTATATTTTAATAGTTTAGTGTTAAGGTTTATGTATGCATACATTGTTATGTAGAATTAGACAATTTAGCAGTAGTTCATTAACATAAATTTACATATATAATAGTTAGTTGTAAAAAAAACCCTAGTTCTCAGATTGAAATGACTAAAATTGATTTGATTAAATTCTAAAATAAAGTATAAAATTATATCTTACAAGTGTTTCCCTATTTTTCCTAAACATAGGGACGAGACGAGATTTGCGTATTTCTATTTCAAAAAGACGAGATTTGCATATTTATAGATAAAATCAAAAGAAATGCTAAGGATACAATTGAATTTTTTTTCATTTCATTTCGGAAAGATTTTATAAGATCAAAACTAATTATGATGTTTAATAATATGAAATAAAAATTGCAATACTACATCTCACTTAATAAACTTCACTTTTTTATTTAACAAGTGGTCCAACAACCACAATTTTGAGCTTAACCCTTTCCTGTAGGAGAGGCCTCTATCCTAGACGCACGCACTGGATGGAGCGTACGCGAAAGGAATCATCCCGCAGGATGGGGGTTTTACGTCGCTAATCCTAATTTTGGAAAGAAAAAAAAAATCACAAAAATAAAGTTTGAATCCTAACGCCGTCATTTTTTCTACCTTTTTAGATTATTAATTCATTCATAATTTGAGCACATTCGTCCTGCACAAATCACGTTTTCTTGCCATAATAAACCGAAACCAAGACTTTCCGTAATACGCGAAATGTATCCGAAATCTACCCGAAATAAACAGAACTGACGGTAAAACCCCAAAAGACTAGTTACAGTTACACAGCAATAATAAAAGAAGAAGAAAATAATTCCGGACGACATCAGAAACGCAAATTATTCTATCAAGTGGAACGTTACACAACCCAGCTCTGTTTATTTACATTAATCTTACCCTCCCTCCCCTGCAATAGCTGATGAGTGAAATACCAAAGGCTAAATATGAGAAAATTGAAGGTCAGGATACTAAAATTATTATTTCAAAAGTAATGGACACAGGGAGCCATCTAGTGGCATTTAAAAATTGTACCAGTTTAGAATGCATATACATATGCATCGCCGTCCCATGAGTTCGATTTCCAAAAATGCACGGATGGGAAGCCCGGTTGTGAGAGACTTTTTCTGGTGATGCATATACGACACGCCCGTCGAGAAAGGGTTAAGGATTGCTTATAATGAATTCTAAAGGAATGAAATTTTAAAATAAAAAGAGGGGGAATCAAAAATGTAAAGAGAACTGATATTATATATAGTTTGTTTCTTTATTATTTTCATATTGTTTTTAGTGACCGACAACAAAATAAATTATCATATTATTAAAAATCCAAGAAGCATGTTTAAAGAAGTGTCGAAAGATCTCAAGAAGAAGTCTCAAAGATTTAACTGCCATTAAAAGTTTTCTATTCATTAAAAAACGCTTTCGGGTGAATAATACAGAAGGAAATTAAATAATTTTATCAATGAAAAATATTAAATTTTCAGAAAAACAAATTTTTTACAAATATTTACCTAATTTTTTGTACAAAATGCCTGGATATGATAATAATTCTTTTATAGAACATGCAGCACTTATCAAAACTACTGATTTAATAGCTTCATTTTTTCCTTATTTTCTCGCCTAGAAAATACTACAAAACTGTTAAAATTCTCAGTCGAAAGCTCTAACATGATAATTATGATATGAAGAGGTTAACTGTCGTTTTTGTTTAAGCACTGGTATATTAATCAAGGTTTTCAATTTTTTTCACATTGCATAATTGGGTGTATTACTATATTTTGATCGAAGTGGCATTATCTTGAAAGTTGCGCATTTAAGTGTAATAACAGTTTTAACATAATACAAACCCTTCTACATTTGGCGTTGTTATTCAAAGGATTGTTATTCTGACCATCCTACGAAGTGAATTATAAAAGTTAGTTTACATCGGTTTCTCAAGATATCCTCCAGCTTAAAAAAAAACATTTTTAAAAAACAAAAATCATAAAGATTTTAAAGTTTTATCTGAAAGCCAGCCATTTTACATTTTCAAAACCGTTTTTATTTTATGTCTGCGACAGTTTGAACGGAAATTAAAAGAATTTTAATAGGATTTAATTGTTGAAAATGAGACCGTAAAATGCAATAAATAAGAACTTTTCATTTTTTAAAAATTTAAATTATCTAAAAATAACTGCCTTTTTCTATTACATTTCCTTTACAATATACCATATTTCATTTTCGAATATTTTTTTTTATTATAGATTTCTTTGCTTTTAATTGCATTATATAAAAATTTATATAATCATATATCTTCAAAATACCTTTTTTCCACTGATGCTTTAATTTTTGAAAATAAATGCATGAGCAGCATTTAAAAGATACTTATGAAGCATTAATTGATAACAATACCTCCAAATTAATTAATATGCATTTTCAAGTCAAAAGCCTGAAGAAATATTGAAATATGTCATTGCTGGCTGCATTGAAAATCACAATACGTAATATTAATGAAGATAAAAATCAGAAAAAAGATATGAAATTGCAAATTGAAATGAATGATTGACGCTCAAAAAAAATGACAAACAAACCTTGAAAAATTTGAAGAACAATTATTTTTTCATTTAATTAAAAATTAAAAACAAAAACTGATTACTTAAAAATTCATTACTCAAACGTAGTAAACGTTATTACTAAAATGCTAGTAAAAATATCAATTTGAAATCTTGCATACATTTTGTTTCAAATTCTTTTTAGAGAGTGAATTAAAATGAAAGCACAAGGACGAAACATCGTAAAGTTATGCAGCTTTTAAGCTTTGAAATAAGGCCAATATTCAAAAAAATTGATGATTTTTTTCTTCTAAAACTCTTTTGCAAGAATTTTGAGTTATTCCTAAACTTTTGCTTCCGTGCTTAGATACTAAAAAAAAAATTAATGAATTATTTAGAATATTTAAAAAAATATCCACATAATAAAATATTTTTGTATGATATCCACATAATAAATTATTTTTGTAAGATACTGTAAGTTTCTACATAAAAGTAGCTTGAGGATGGAAAAATATTAATTGAATTAACATTATTTTGAAAAAGGCCTCCGAACTTGATCGGTTAACTTAAAGACATTAAAAAGTTTAGAAACAACTGCATCAAATGTTACTGATATGGGCGATAATTCAGTGCACTTATTTTAAAATTTTGAATTTATCTCATTATGAAAATAATTCCATGCTGATTCTTCAATCTCATAATTCCTTAAGTTTTTATCATTTTGAAGTGTGAAAGAAAACCCTCCTAAAAACATTTTCTGGATTAATTTGATAAACTTTATTTGACCTTTTAACCATTGTGCCATACGTGCATCAAACTATCATATTTTCAGAATGCGATAGTGAATTGTGAGCTAATATTAATTATTCGAAAATGTTAGCTCACAATTTTTCGAATTGTGAACTAACATTTTAGCTGATATATCTTTGAAAATAATCCATATTCATCACAAAAGTTCCATGGTCTCTAGTTGAATCAATATGGCAATGTATTCACCAAATAAAAGAATTTGTCTAATTCGATGATCCAGAAAATATAGCAATTTAGTGATTAATATAAGAACTTTTATAAAGCTTTTTTTTCAACCTAATATAATTCTTAAGTAAGTCAGTGTTTTAAAAAGATTAGTAACGTATTCCATTTCACTTCTTTTTAGTTGTATCGCTTTTTACATTCTTCAAATCAGCTTTCAGAGACTAATCAGTATGAACAAGCACAGTGAAGTTAAAGTTGCCTGTTTGATTCAAATGAATTCTGATCAAGTTAATTTAGTTTAGGATAGGATAAATTAGTTACTTCTGGGAATTAAGTAATGACCTTAATCTAATTTTGCTAGAATAATTCGGTTCTAGATAATTTCTTTAATCACGAATACTTTATAAAGACCTTAATCATTTGAATTATCTTATATGTAGGATTTGGAATGTGATATATTTTTGATGTGTTATAAAATTCATAAAATATCAGTCGTGGTCAATATTTGAATATTTGTCGCAGATATTAAGTACTCACATATGCGCTTACTGAACTAAACTTTTGCTTTAAATTTAGTTTTAAATGTAATATAACAATATAATGCAATAAATGAATGTAAAAAAGGAAATTTCTGTAATGTATACATTATCTTAAAAGACAATCCTCTTTACTATTTAAGCTCTTATATCTGGATTAACATTATTTATTTATTTAACACTCACTGGTTTCATTTGATAGTCCAAAATGATGTGCGACGCACAAAAGGAGGTATGGAAAGTTTTCAAATATATACATGCAACACATTAAAAAAACATAGTATCATGATATTAAAACATGCAATTTGCAAACCAAAATTCAAGAAAATTTAGAAAATATTGATAAAAGTTATAAACTGCAAAAAATAAATCGGCAATAAAAATAATATAACAACTAAAAATGAATATAGAATGCTAAGTTAAGAAATAATAATCCAGAAATAAATAATAGAAAATAATAACATATAAATATTAAGAAAGTATATGTAGTAGAAGTATATTTAGTAAGAAAGTAAAGAGTATAAAAAATGGATCTATTACACATTCTGAATACTAAAATTAAGAGTCTGTTAAGATCATTCCTTGGAAGAATTTTGAAAACTAGAGCACTAAAGGAGATTCTTTAATGGAGCCACCCAGCCATACTTCAGGATTAGTCTTTCATGTTTCCAAATCCTACAAATCAACAGAATATGTTTGGCATTTTATTCAGCTGCTCCGTATTTAACACTTCGATTAACATTAAATAGCGAATTAATTTTAAAAGTTTTTCCGTAAATAAAATTTCTTTAATTGTGAAAAGTATATGAGAGCAGAATAGGAACAATATGATTTTTAGATATGCTCAACCCCCCCCCCACACAATAGTTTTACTATTAGAGTTTAAGTTATTTAAATATAATTTTAATGATTCTTGAATCCCTAATTTGCCTTCTTGCCAAATCAGAGAAATAAAACTTCAGCCTGTGGAACCATGATTTTTATATATCACGATATGAAAAGAAGTTTTTTTATCATTTTTATTTTAAATTAGAGAAAAGTGTTTGAAGTATGCATGAAATTTATTTATAATTATCCAAATATTTTGGTAAAAGTGCTTACATTTTTTTTACAAAACGCTTTCGAAATTCTGTAATTCAAATCAAGGCTCAAACCAAATTTCTTTAGAATGACAATTGTTCGTTCAATTCAAAAATGCATTGATTTTTTCATGTACAATCAAAAGAAAAGATACTACTGGTAAATATGTAAAGAAATAATCCAGAAACGTGATACAACTCCCACGATTTTGAAATTTTAAATGGAATGTGTCTCTATATTATGTAGGGCAAATCAAGAATATAAGAATATTTAATTCTCCTTAATACTTTATAACACAAATTTGTCATATTTTACCGTAATTATTAATTTAAAAGTTCCATTAAAAATATAAGGAAGTGACAGTGGAATAACAAGGTTCTTTATTATATTTTTCAATTAATCATTTCTCTACGTAGTAATAATATAGTTAAACTCGATTAATTTTTATCAATAAAATTATATTACAGAAAATATAAGCGACATTTCTAATAAAAGTCTCTATAATATAATAGCTTGAGTCTATCAATTTTCTTATCCAAATTATTTTAGCTTTTTTTTACCTTCGTAAAAGCAATTTTTTTTTCTGATTTCATTATAATATTACGCAGTTATAATACCTGACTTAACTTTCTTGTGCTCCAATCATTTCTGTTTTGAAGACATAAAGGTATAAATAATAAATAAAACTGCTTATGTAGCTTGGCAACATCTGGTGTTGAATGTCGGCAATGGTTGGCGATGGATATCATTGGGAAATCACTTGGCCGAATAAGGAGTTCTCTTTTTCAGAGTTACGTTATTGTCGCTGATGTTGCTCCTTTTGACACAGAAAGGTAAGAACAAGGAAACAATATCAATTGAACCAAGAAACGTAGCATTCGTTTGCACTGTTTATGAATTGCCAGATATTGGGAACAATATGTTTACTGGTGAAGTCTTAAAGACAAAATTTTCCCATAAATTGCAAGAGAGCAAATGTTAGGCAGTCAGCTCCTATGTTTTCTGAAAGCACAGTTGCTTTAGGAATGAAAATATATCAATTATATTTTATTAACTCTACTCTTGTTTCAAACCGGTCTGTAATTTAATGTTAGAACATACTAATACTTTACGAATAGTAACATTTAGGAAGTAGTTTGATATGATAGAATTGCTTGAAGATATTTAAGTTTATATTAAGCCAAGATAGTATTCGTGTGCTCAAAGGAGCATATTTTTACGTTTGGAGCACAAGTTCTGAAATTTACTATACACTGACACATAGCATTTAACATTAATTATTGGCATCATATCAATTTAAAGACAATGCAAATTAAAACTTTAATTTTAATTTAGAATTAGAATTTAGAATTCATTTTAATTTAGAAATTCACACAACAAATAAAAACTGTATTAAAAATAATTTTCAAAATGTTTCTCAGATTTTCAATAATTTTTTTCAATATTATTGTTTGTTATTTTAAACTATCTGCATTGCATTCAAACGCCGAAATATTCTAATTTTTGCTATTTCAGGAAATACTACTTTTTATTCAGAAATTCTGAAAAAATTACACAATTTCATGAATTATATAATATTAAATTATATATATTAAATTAAATAAAATATAGAATTATATATATTAAATTTATCTGCAGAAATCAATGTTTTTATGAGCGCCTAAATTATTTAATATCACCTTCTACCTTTTACATCATTTCATATTTGCTCTGTTCTTATCAACGCTTTCTTTATTCTTACTAAGTTCACGCAGGTTCTAATAAAATGAATTGCTTGAAAGTCACAAAATCCGAACATAAATAATCATCCATCCATACACCAAATCTGTAAACTATTTTTATAGACAGCAAGTCAGCAGAAACGCATTTCAGGAAGGCATTCATTCTCAAGTTATGCATATCAAAAGCTGATTATCAAAAGACAATTTCTTCACTATGCTATTTTTATTATAGGAAGTTACATAAGGAATGATATTAAACCAATAATTATTTTATTCCATTGCGTTTGTTTTAGAAGATAAAACAACGTGAAATAACAGCATAGACGAAACAACTTGTAAGTAGATGAGAATCCAAGTTCATCTAGTGTCTATGACACCAATTCAATCGACTTTTTTGACGTCATTTTCCATTCTGAAGTGGTTTGTGATTGATATTATTAGCTGTTTCTTGTGTGTATACATCTTTCATATATATTATTCATCATGATTGGATTTCAGATGATGAGAAAATTCTGGAAATCTGAATGTGATGCTTATTAGTCCAGATTAACTAAATTTATATGTATATGACTTTTTGCACTAAATATATACTTTCATTTATATTCAAGGAAAAAATAGCTTGTTTGATGGAATTCTTTCTTTAGTTAGTAGTTAAAGTTTTTTTTTCTTTTTAGGTAGGAAAAGAAATGTAAATATGAATAAAATAGTAACAATTTTCAGAAGTGAATGTTCAGTGCTAGTGTTAGACATTATGAACAAAATGTAATTAATAGTCAAAGAAATCAGAACGCTCATTAAAATCAAATTTACTGCCTGAAAAATTTCAGAAGATTCATAACAGATGGATTCAAATGATCTAACGGAAGTGTTATTATTATTATTATTTCCCATTTTAGTTTTTTTATTTTGAAACTGAATATTCCGAAAAACAGAAGTCCTTATTTTATAGCTTTAAATTTGATATGGTGGAACATTAAAAATCTGAACTGATTTTCCTTTCAAAATTCCGCTCAGATATCATCATAAATGTTCAAATGAACTTTGGTTGAACATTGTTATGATGATGTTTAAGACATACTTATTGTTATAATTTTAATATATGAAGACAATAAACTAACTTCCAGATATGTGGTATTAGAAACTCTTTTTAATAAAATAACAACTTAAAAAAAACGTTTTTATTGTCATCGTCGAATAAGAAATAAAAAAATGTATTTTCAGACATTCCAATTAAATAAAATATTGACATAAAATTATCAGAATGATTTGAAAGTTAATGCCGTTTAAGAGACATTTATTATTAAATATTTAACAAGGAAACAACACAAACGAATTTTCTGTTAGACAATATTGAAATTTTTTCTTACAAAAGTGCAACTTGAAAACAAACAATTTTATTGTCATCGTCGAATAAGAAATAAAAAAAACTGTATTTTCAGACATTCCACATAGATACCAACGAAAATATTGACATGAAACTAGCGGAATGATCTGAAAGTTAATGCTGTTTAAGAAGCATTTATTGTTAAATATTTAATATAGAAGAAACACAAACAAATTACCACTTAAGCAATATTGGGAATTTTTTTCTTAAAAAAGTACAATTTGAAAACAAACATTTTTATTGTCATCGTTGAATAAAAAATAACAGTGCTGTCACTGCAGTAACCAACATGCATAAACTTCGATACATATAATTATCATTTGAAAATAAGCTGACTCCAACATTTTGATTGAACGAGCACGCATTCGATCCGTGAGTGAAGAGAGCACAGTGTTCGTTGAGGAGAGAACCGGACATACGATCTAGCTGATTCTGGAAGAATTGATGAGCATGATGGCCACAATCTCGCAGTATGAATTCATGCTGGCACTCCACAAATTCAGTAAAAGCACTGAAAAAAAGAAAAATTTGAATGCTATTATTTTCAATGCAGATGATAAAATATGAGGGCAGTTTTTTCAAGCTCCGATCGACCATCAAAAAAGACGAGAGAAAGAACAAAATGAAATTAATACCATAATATATGTAGAATCATGGTTGCTTTTTGAAATATACAATGTGGAAATTTAGTCTTTTGTCATATTTGAGGACCAGATTTCCTATACTTTGTTCAAAGATTGTTACTCTCAGTGACGCAGGAAGTTACCATCAACGTTTCTTTGAAGATCCTCATTAGGCTGAAATTATTATTTTGGTATTATTGCCAGTTTTTAATTCAGGGAAAAGATGAAAATCACTCGGTTCAAAGCCGCAGGATTGTCGCAAAACAAGATCTTAATTAACGAGTTGATAAAAGTTATTGGAAGAAAATGGTGGATGCTGGAATCCCAGGCAACGAATCCCTGGCCAGCCTTAAGGATCATTTCACATTATTGGCGGCAACAGTTTGCAAAGAGGATATTTAATTCAATAAGGGAAAAGATTATGGTAAATTCTTAAACAAATATATCTATCTAAGTGAATTCAAGATAGAGAAGAAAATATTTGTAATTCAGAGAAGGCAGTAAAATCTATGATGTAGGGGTATATTTGAGCAAAAGTGAGTTCAAGTATGTTTTCAAGGCACACATTTCTATGATGCCTTACATTATCAGTTCATGTTTTCACTTTGCGAGTACAGATATTTAATTTATATCCAACAAGGGACTAAAGCATTTTATGTGTCCAAGTCTTGAAATACATTTGTAATAACGATATAAGTAAAATTAATTATAAATGTGTTTGAATTGATCCGTGGAGGAGTCGGCTAATAAATCTAGCTTCCTTCTGAAATTATTATCCAAATAAGTTTGGGGATTTTCAATCAGATTCATTTTTAATGAAAAAATTCAATTAATAGAGAAGAAGTTATTCATGTTTCATAAAACCAAACTCAGCATTTCTTTTTTTGACAGCAACCTATTTTGAGTATGATAAATAGCCCTCTGACTATAAAGGGAAGACTGAAATTGTAATATTAAAATAGAAGCTCCGATTTTGAAATGATACTTCTTCAAAGGGAGACAGCGAGCAAAAATCTGAGCGTAAGATGTTGCAATTCGAAAATTAATCAAACTGGCTAGGCTGTATGCTAAGTAGAAGATCGATTCAGGGACGTTTAAGAAACATATACAGTACCTGAAGGAAGCAACCGATCTTGATCCGTAATGCATTTGTAAATCAGGCAGTTTTCTATAGAAATATTCAAATGTCAACGGTCTATAAATTTTTATATTTTATAATGATGATTCAACATGAATGGCACTTCATAACATCCCGAACTTGATGAAAACATTTAAAGTGTTTTTATTTTAACATAGTGTTAATATTTTGTTAAAAATTATTCACTAAATGTAGTCCGAAAGAAATTATTCTTTTTTTTTTCGTTTTTCCTACTTTATTCATGGTTTAAGTATTATTCTAACGAACCTCTATAAATATCTGCAGGATTCTTATGTGCATATTGGTTTATCTAAATTATATGAGATTTTTTATGGAAGCAATTTATGATCCTAATATACCGCAAATGAAATTTATCTCCTAACTTATAGAAAAAAATAAGATACTAGTTTTCATATATTTTAAGAATTTATTTCGTATGCAAGAGAAGTCATTAAAATGTTACTATTTTATGGTACACATAAAGATATATTTCAGATAATAATTGTCTGAGATTTGAACTGAAACAGTAAAATCTATATTTCATTAGATATAGAAAGCAGATAAATGAATGTATAGCGTCTGTAAGCAGATTAATTATTCCCAAAATGTACCAAGTGATCTCAAGACGGGGATATTTGCAAGAATTCTAGTTACAATATTTTAGAGTATCTCTAAGCTTCTTTATTGCAAAGCTAAGCATTGTTTATACACACTAATATCTCTAAACTTTATTACATGAATTATTTTCCCATTCAAGCACAAAATAAATTGCTTTGATCTATTATAGGCAAAGAATTGTCTTTTCATTGCTTATAATTAAGTATATCATGTGAACGGATTTCTCCCGATTTTCCAGGTTTCAAGCTTAAGTCCAGAGCATCAAAACATCCGGATTTAAGCCAGTGCATAACGAGGGAGAAATATTGATTGTAATAAGGAAAATGTAACGTAATTTACATTAACTTCCATTAATGAAAGTATATTCATTGTTTACACACACTAAGTACCGTCTCGTAATTTGTAGTTGATGGGATCATTTGAACATCTCAGAGAAAGAGATTATTCTTGAAAGTTATAAAATAGCTGCTGAGCTTCAAATTGAATTCCGTTTTACCCTTTTTAGAACACTGCAAAAT
>JAPMOR010028704.1:492681-550800 GCA_026543865.1 Argiope aurantia
CATGAAAAAACTTGAGTTCGATTTTTTTTAACGATTACAGTATTTTCTCTTTATGTACGAGAAAGTAAAAAAATAATAGGATTTTCCTGAAAAAAATGTTCTGAAAAAAAAAAAACGCAATAGAACGTAAGAAAGCAAACGAATTTCCTTTTCTAAGACCCAGCTCAAACTAAATATTAAAAGTTTGGATGTTTTTCTAGTTTTCAATAATGCAATCTTTTAATTACTAAAAATTTATTTCTTTTGCATTTTCATGTGTTAATTTTTTAATTTCTTCAGTTTATGTGCCAAAGCAAAAATTAATTTGCAACATTATAATAGATATAAAATATATACTGCTATCCCCCACCTTAGACGGTTTGTTCAGATTTCAGCTAAAATTATTATGATAATCCTATTCTTACAGTAGACTCATTTTGAATCAGAAAAATGAGCAAGTTTTATGGGGAGGGCAATTTTTTATGACTTAACGCATATAACTCTTTATTTGAAAGAAGTTAGTTTACTAATTGTTATGGTGCTTTTGAAGAGCAAGTACAGTTTCATCTAGCTGTATCGTTTTACAACATGATTACCCTTCAGAGTTGGTTCATTCTTGGTATATTTTTTAAAATTCTCTTTTAGTGTATTTTTCCTTAGTGCATTTCCCCCCCGTTTTTTAGTGTATTTTTCGGTACGCTTTTACTAAACGCTGCGTATTTGATAATTTTTACTAACAATTTTTTTTTGACGTGTAAATGATACCTTGCTATTCACTTGCAACACCAAACTGTATATGTATCAAAATAATAATTTCATTTGAGCTGAAGCGAGGAACTAACTTTAAGAAATCAATAGAGAATTGTTAATTTTCAGTTAGTTGCAACTCTAGTTATTGATTAACATTATCTGCATTAATATTGACTAAATGAAGATTTCTCTTCTGAAATATTCTATATATTCTAAAGTTATTTCTGCTGGTTTTTGACACAAATAAGTACAATTTCGAGTGAATTAAAAAAATTATTGAATATTTCTAATATTTGAAAAATATTTTAAAGAAATTTTATTGAAACACAAAATATTTTTTCATCCTAATTATTTCTATTTCTTTATTGTGGCTTGAAATGGGAAAGATAATTTCACATATATTCATCGTCTGAGTTTGCTCTGTAGATCATCATAGGCAGAATAGTTAATATACTGCAAGCATAAAATATTTCTGGAATTAAGTTAACATGAAAAAAATAAGGAACTGTATATAATTTTTTTCGCGTCATAATAAAATCATTTTCGATTGTAAAGTAGCAGGTTGCACGCTTTAAGATTTTAAAGAAATCGGTTAAAAAGGATTCGGCAGAAAAATTGTTGTAGAATCCAGATTGCAGCAACGAGATCAATAATTATGGTGGCTAAAATTACCTTTGAATTCGCTTTTCGCTCTTCTGGTATGAAAGATTTTAAATAGTTGTTTTAATTTAGTTGTTATTTACTAAGATATTTATTTTGCTGATGTGAATTTGCTCGGAAGTGCTCAAATAAACTTCAGTAATAGTTTGCACTGTTGTATTTAAATTAGATGATATAAAACAGGAACTTCACATGCATTTTAGTGCAATCAATTAAAACATAGCATAGTACAGTATAAAAAGTTATAATTTGTATTTAATGCTCCGAGTAATGAGGTAAGTTGTTACAAAACAAAAGGTTTTTCAAATCATTAATTTCTTTTCTCTAAAATTTTTTTGCATAAATCTTACTTCTTTAAATGGTGGGATCTTAGGAGCTGAAAAATGCATGAATATGAAATTACTTACACGCTTTTTAAAATTTCCTAATGGGGATATTCACTACAATTCAAGATACATTCACTATTAATGACTCAGCAGATTACTTGTAAAAAGTGCTCTCAGCACCATGAATAGATAAAGAATCTAGTATAAATTAGCACAGAAAACATACAATTATGATTTTTTTTATATTTTTAAATCGTCTTTACTGATTCAGTTTAATGACAAACAGACACTGTTGAATAAATAAAATATGCTTTCAGAAAAAGTGCAATCACCGATTAGCTTTGCAAGGACACTTAGACATTTCTGTAATGCAAAACGAAAAAAAAAAAAAAAAAAAAAAAAGGCGGAAGGAGAACCAGGGAGAAATTTTCATTTGATTTTTGAATGCATTCGTGTATTTTAAAGTAATTTCGTTGAGTAGAATCTTCAGTGAGGATATTTCTTTGAATAGTAAAATATCTTTTTATTGTTTTCTCATGGAGAATCTTTCTACATTTTCATTTATTTATTGCTGCTTTTAAAATCAGATAATAAAGTCACTTGTATTAAATTGTATTAAAACGTGAATTCATAATTAATTTAAACATAATAATACTGATTCATTTCATATTTATACTCGGCAAATAAAAAAAAAACATTTGAAATGATAGAAGCATCGAGATTTTCCTCCTTTATTTTTCATATAGTTTTATAAAGTTCATCGAAATATTTCATTGTTTTAAATTCAACCATTGAAGTCTTTTGTCAAAAGTAAAAAAAAAAAAAAAAAAAAAAAAAAAAAAAAAACTTTATTAACTATAACACAATTTATTAGTTACAAATTTTCTTCAAAAAATAACATTCTTCCTCCTCTAGAATATTAAGAATAAAATCGGAAATATTTGTAATAAATAAAATTATGGAATCGGAAATATTTGTAATAAATAAAATTAATTATAGTCGGACGAAGAACAAAACTCTAGTGAATAACAAACAGCAATATCTCGTGCATTTTAACATTGTATTGATATTTTTTGGGGGAAAAAAGTTGAACTAAAAATTAGAAATTCAAAAATAATCATAATTTACCTACAAAGATAGTTTGTTAAAAAATTTGATTGATATTTCGTATATTATAGTCGAATTTTGTCTAAATTATGTTGATTTTTTAAATTATTGTCCTGTTTGAAGCTTATGAAGGCTACTGGAAATTATTTTAAGCCATATCCAGCAGAAACTAGTTTTATGACTGTTACTGTTTCCCGGCAAAGTTATACTTATGGATGGAAGGAAAGATTTACGGAGAATCTAAACAGAAATATTCAACCTTGGAGCCAAATTTGTTGACAAAAATGAAGGTTTTGGAAAATACAAGAATTATGGTCTTGTCTCTATTAAGATTCAAGATCTGATGATTTCTCTGGATATTTTCATGGGACTTCATACACTGTTGATAAACTCTAAATATTCTAGAAATTCGAGGGAGTTAATTTCCCTGGAGATCTTTCTAAAAAAGCTAGACGGTGAGCTACAGAAGACGAGAGCCTTTTCGAGTACTGTTACTCTTATTTAATTGTGAATTTCTGTCTGCTTGGGATAATAATTTTAACAAATGCTATTCATCGTACATTTTAACTGCGTTTCTACCACTTGTGCTGCATGGAAAAAAGCGTCGTTTTCCATTATCCAGGTTTTTGTGTCAAAACCATCGTGCATCCAAAGAAAAATATCCGTAATCCTATAAACGCCTAAGCGAAGTTGGTACCTGGGCAATTATTCTTTCAAACTTCAACACAATAAAACCATAATGATATCTGAACCATAGCAGAGAATTTTTGGTAGGCCACACTTAAATACAACATGAATTTTCACAGATTGTAAATCTCATATTTTTACCTGAAGATATCTTCCAGCTATTCTGTAGAATACTTTGAACTGTTGTGTACTGTTTTACTGATATGTATGGATTTAGTTCAATTAAAAAATAAACGTTCGAAAAGTATTAAGCAAGAAGTAAAATTTGACTATTATTTTTATTTTTAGAATTAAAAGGAATAAAAACGATGGAAATCAACTTTTTTTCTTTTTCTAAGAATATAGTGCGAATAGTACAATAGTACATGCGAATTGATCTATTTAAAAAAGAAGGGACAAACGTTCCTTTAAATAACACATTTTAACCCACAGCAGAACCATTAGAATCTTTTTAATATCAGATCTGCGGTATAAAGTAATTCATGGCATGTAAAAATCAAATTATCGTAAGGGGGTATGACGGCTCAAAATCACTGGCCTCAATTACTGGCCTGACAGGAGTGAATGATCACTTTCTAATGCGTGACCATATCCGATATCTAAACGTCGCACGCTTAGATGTATGAAAATTTAATGATTTTTTCGGTTGTGTAAGCTCTAATTTTTGACTGTCACGTTTAATAAGTTGATTGCAGTTCTTGTGAACTTTTGTAAAGATAATTTTGCAAAGCGCTTTCAAATGGAAAAAGGCGGTGTTGCTTCAAAGTTTTAAACGAATTCTATTATCTATATCTCCATTAAACTCCCGGATAGAGCAGCAAATTATCTTGAAATGACGCTTTTTGTGTTATGAGCTGTCACTTACGCTCATTTATAGGTGCTTTTTCCCCTGACATTTTCATTTCATGCTGGAAATGCCATAAATTCCTCATATTCCTTTTCAAAAGCAATTTTAAATTATTTGTAAACGAATGTCTCCAAGAATTTCTTCCAAAATATTAAAATAATGTGTGGAAAACATTATATTCTGTGTCTTAAATTTAAATATAATAGATGCAAAAAAACAATAACTGAAGAGTTGATTAATCTAAATTCATAATCTTCTTACACGACCGGGATGAAGATTATTTTTGCTCTGTGTTCTTTCAAACATATAAGAAGCACAAATACCAAACGAACAAAGACATAGATTTATTAATTTGCCCGTTTTATATATATATATATATATATATATATATATTCATAAAAAAATCTTAAATCATCATGTCTAATTAGCATCAACTACTAATTCCATTACAATCTAAATAGGCTGTATGTATGCATATGAATGTTATAATTCAAATGCACAAAATTTAATATAAATTAAATTTGGTACTTGGTTTAACATCAAAAAATAATATCCGTATTAAATATTGGATCCATGTGATCAATGGAATAGGTAAAAATTACTGATTCTATTTTCTTCACCACATAACATGAACAGAATAGAGTAAGCACACGAAAATGTCGATGGGGAAACAAGCACGTTTTTTTTAGAAATACAATTTACTCACATTGTTCTACTCATCACAACATGTTAAAAATAAGCTGTCATGATCTTAACATTTCGACAAAATTTATTCAAATAAGCAGTAAAAGAAAAATGTATTTAAATTCTGGGAGGCTTAAACAAGAGGATTTCATGAGTTCTGAAATACTCGCAATAGAGAATAAAAATAAAATACGTGCTCGAAACATCTTAACCATAAGCAACCAAACAGCAGGAAATATATTTATGCATTGCGTTCATATAAGAGAGTACCATAAATGCTAAAATCGCATGAAAAGATTTCTGCAAGTTGACTTTCAATAGATAACTGTTATGTCTTTTATATGTTATGATAAGGAAAGGAAGTTCAATGCTTCTCAATAGAGATTTCAAAGGCATTAGTTTTAAACAAGAGTTTGGGAAGAACACAGAATTCGGCTTAAGTAATCTCGCTTCAAAAGTTATATTTTAACAAAAGGAGATTGAAATATTTGAACAATAGGGTAAAAATATTTGGGAAGTAGAATTCATATTCTGAAAATATTAGATTGAAGGATTTTCTTGGAGAATTGTTAAATCAAATTGATACGGAAAACTAGAATGCGTAGATTTTAGTTAGTAAATTTGATGTCATTAAAATCTGCGTATATGTAAAATATAAAATTTAAATTTGTGTAGTTTAGTTTAAATTCTTAAAAATACTTTATTTTAGGTTTAGTAGCTTTGTATAAATCATATGTGAAATTATATATTGTGGTAAACAATCATTGTGCTTTCTTTCATACTATACTAACTCGCACTCATTTTGTTAAGTAGTGGAATATCAATAATTTAAATAAAGTTTCAGAATACTGCATATTATAAATATCAAAAAATGGAAATTCGATCTGTTGAACTACAGAAATTATTTTAACTTCTTAATTTTATAGTTTTTTCGAATTAAACTGCATGTGTGCACTCTCAGTTTACTGATCGTTCTATGCTTAACAAATAGTTACTACTGCAACAAAATAGTTGCAGTAATTCATACCTTCAAACTAACTTTTATAATAGAAAATTTTTAAAATAAATTAAAACTTTTATATAAACAAATTGCAACTATGAAAACAATAATGAGAATTGAAACAATAATTTTCTATAATGAGAATATCAAAACGATCATGATTTAGAATCAAAATAATTAAAAATAATTTCACAAAAATGTTTCTGTACAAACAAAATTCATAGTAAAGCATAATCTGCCTTTAACTTTAATTTTCTAAGGTGAATTTATCATCATCTGCTAAATAGCATTGTTAAAGTACATGTAACTTTATAGTTATATTCGCGAAAAAATAAAATGATTGAATTAAACAATTATGAATAAAACATTCATTTATATCTTGTAATCATTAGATAATAATTACTTATTCTTTTAAATTCAACGGTAAGCTGTTTTTTGTTAAATAGAATCTTGCAAACAATTAACTTGAATACTGATAAACTAAAAACAAATAAATCTTGTCTGTTGTTTTTAAGTATAGGCTTTCAAGCTTCTCACTGAAGCAAATTGAGTTACAGAAAGACAAATTCATTCTAATAACGATGTGTATTTGTAAAAAAAACAGTTTTAAGTTGAAATATCCTTTGAATTTCGAATACATTATATTATAAAACGTAATTACTATATTTTTAGAAAATATAGCAATTTCGTTTATATGATAAAAATAATATATGATTACTAATATCCTAAAACATGTATAAAGCATGCTTAATGAAAATGTTATAACCAAATTTTAAAAAAATTAAATATTTAACATTTAAATTTCAAACAAAAATAAAATATTCAAACAATTAAATACATCTTACAGAATTATATCAAAAGAAAATCTTTAATTCAACATTATTTTGAATGTTGAAATATTACATCATGCACATTGAAAAATTATACCATTAAAAATACCTAGGAAAGCTTCATTATATCCAAGTTTAATCAATCCTCCTTAAAAATACACTGCGCAAATTACCCTTGATATCTTAAAAGCTTAATTTTACTGCTTAACTCTAAGTTTGGAACCTTATATATTATTTGCTTTATCGATAGAAAAAAAATTTAATATATGTCTATTTAAAATTGAACGGAAACGAAAAGAAATTTGCAATATTTATTATATTTTCATTAATAATATGATAAATTGCATTGAACTTTATAGCAAATGATTGCCATTGCCTTATTCTTCATCATTTGAGAAAATCTATTAAACCTCAACAAAATATTTCCCAAATTCTATCTAATAATAAATTGACTTTAGAAACTCAAACTTTCCTGGATTTCCTATATCACAATGTAAGTAGGATTTTCCAAATTCAGTAATAATTTATCCTAGTTTGTCAAGCACTGTTAAAAGTGGACAGTATCTTGAAAGTGTCAGAAAAAAAAAGCAAAAAGAACTCTATCTAGCCTTTTGTTCCTGATCATGGACCTTAGACTGAGCCACTGTATATAATTATTTTTCTGTTCATTTATTTTTTTTCATTTATTGACTTATTATTTTTTCATTTGTTTATTTATATTTTTCTCTTTGCTTTTTTTTATCATTTTTTTGTTTTCAAAGTTTAAACAGCCTATTTTTGGTAAATTCTATTATTTACTAATTATGTTTCAATGATATTGTTGCTGTGGAATATTATGTAGGCTCTTCTGCTCGAGCCATTTAGACATTCTCCATTTTTTTCTTTTCATGCCTGCTCCTTTTTTTGTTTGTTTGTTCCGGTTTTTTTTTCTTTTTTCTTTGGCTGATTTTAGCTTCTTTTGCATTTAATAGACAAGCATATGAAAGATTTTTTTGAATAGCTAGTCTTCTGATAGTTATTTAAATACTATCTTTTTTTTTAATTTTAATTATGAGAATTTTACCGGTGTAACGCCACTTTTGGCCTAATCATCACCAGAATTCATCAGAATAGAAAATGATTCTGTATATTGTGCCAGTTGTATAGCTGGATTACTCTGGTTTAATTTAAGTTAACATAAATCAAATTTTAAGGCTTAAATCGAATTTTGAATTATATGACTTTACTTAAAAATAAAATTTATTTTCATAATCGTTTTGTTCACAAATCCTCATATAAGATTTAGATTTCCTTAATTAGCACTTAATTTTTTTTTAAAAAATTCAATTTCATTGATAAATTTCGTCAATTTATTATGTAAACATTCCTCGCTTTTATCTTAAAAAGCTTAAAATAATAAATTGTAAAACGAAAAGTATTGCTTTTATGGATTAATCTAAACTGTGCTTAAGACCATGATATATTTTCAGTAGCAACTGCAAGTACTATGTTTTTTTCGTCTCTGCTAGAATTCAGAGGTGAATAATTAAGCTTGAACAGGGTATCATTACTATCACAAACTATATAAAAAATAAAAATAAATTACGCTAAAGAGTTTCATAGCTTTTTCTGTTAGTATGATGAGTTGTGAATTTTCATGTTGCGTTAGATATTTTTTATATTTTGGCTTTGTAATTCTTTCAAAGAATTTGACTAGTTTGATAATAAAAAGATTGATACTCTTTAGACCTTAAAACTAATAATTTGAAATTTTGATAAAGTTTTATTAAATAAAGAATATAATCCTTTAATTGAAATTAATTATATTTTTTTACTACACTTTTCTCTATAATTGTCTTTCTTTTTAATTCTTCTCTGATTTTCAATTTTAAAGTCAATTTATTATCCTTTGCTTCGAAAAGTCAGTAGCTTTTGTAAATTAGCAACAATTTCTATTATATCCATATTTGATTGCAATTGTAAATTAGCAGCAAATATGCTGTAATTGTACCCTCAGGCCATTGAAGCAACTTTTGAGGTTTTATAAGCATTAATAATTCACAGAAAAATAAATAATTTCGATACTTAAACTAGAATAAAAAGAAATTTTTAAAACAAAAGTTAATTCAGTATATAAATTATACTGATTAATGATTTAAGTGCATATCATGCAATTTTGTCCACAAGAAACAATTCTGGCAGTAATTTTGGCAATTCTAAAAGATTGTTAATATTTCTTTTCAAAACATAACTCAGTAAATGTTTGAGTAATTTAACAGTTTAAAGATGTCTTAGTATAATTGATAGGAAAATGAAAGATATGTTATCAAATAGTTTCTTTATCTTCTTGTTTTGCAAACATTTTAAACAAAAATTCCTTTTGCATGTTAGGAAAAATTATTAAAATGCAATACGCGATGCAATGTAAAGTGCATTATATATATTGAAGAAAGAAAACGATTAGCTGTTTAAAGAAGCAAACATTAAATAATGTTAAAACACTTTTAATTGATGCTTTAATTGTAGTAATATTATCCAAAACTTTTAATGCGAATTTTATTTCTTCTTATAAAGCAGAGTTTTGACATATTTCCAAACTGTTTATCATAATATTTTCACCAAGCAAAATTTAAAACAGTATTAAAGCATTATAGATAATTTTCAAATAAAGCCTAGTACAAAGAAGGGGAAATGATTACAGCTAAATCATCGTCTCAAAAGGAGTGTTAAATTAATTTATCCATGCATGCAAAACAATATCTAAAATTGCTTCTTAAAGAATAAATCAACAGTTAAGTAGATTAGAGAAGTTTCTTAATTAAGGAGAATCGACCTTATTTCTTAGTAGGGAAGGCTTAACTTCGAATGAGTATTTAAGCTCATAACCATGTTCTGAAATGTATATTTTTGAAATATGAAAGTAGATTCAGAGTTCATTATGTAGCAATTTAAGTAGTAATTTAACCTGTGATATGAGACTTTATGCCCTCTGTAGAAATTAAATATGCTAAAATTATGCACAATGACAGCTGAAATTGTGCCATCAAATCAATAATTTTTAGGGAGTCATCTGAATTTTCCATTTTGTTCTTTTTGGTTTGAGAATTTTATATCTTTCGAAAATTAAACAAAGCTCATTTGCTCAAAAGCACATGAAAAGGCATTCAAAATGTAATTAACGAAGAATACAAAGATATTGATGGAAAAGTCATGTGTCTTGAAATAATGTCAAAGGCAATATAGAGACTAATACTTTTTGCAGGAAAAATATAGTTATGTTAATTGTTATAGTTATATCTGAAAATTACATTAGTAGTTATAGTTAATGTTAAGAAAGGTTTAATGCGGTTTTAGAAAAATCTTTCTCTTTTCTTTCTTTCTTTTTTTTAAAGTTTTGATCAGTAATTATTTTCTTACTGTCGACATCAAGTACTTAAAAGCAAATATTGTTTCAATGAGATTTTCCAGATTAAATTACTTATTTTTTTCAAAATTTGTATATTTGGTTTGACTACGGGAAATATTATTTGGCATTTCACCTGTATTACTTCTCAATGGTATTAAAATCTTTATAAAATAGAATTGTTAAAAAAAAAATCAATTTCTTTTTAGTACTATACTTTCAATCTGTAAAATATATTCTCTCTTCACCAAAAATGGAAATCAAGACTTAGTACTTTGCTTCACGCACAAACTGGAACGACCGACCGATACGCATCATAAGAACAGATTCTATGACCCATGTTACATAGATCCTATTACGGCATGCCCCATAGCAACTGACCCACACACTATAAGTCATCGAAAAAGGGACCGTTAACTTGCACCCTTACTGAATATGCCGCCAACAGTATCAAGAACCGTAGTCTACTTTAAAATTGCAAGGAACTCAGAAAAATCATTGAAGCGTTATTTCTCATTCATATTTTGTATAATCTTTTTTCTTTCGTTTTTCCAAAAGTTATATGAAGCCTTGTTTGATTACGGCTATATTGTCTTAATAACCATTGTGATGTCTTGATCATGGTTATATTAGTATGAATGAATTTCAACAATGTGCTCTAGAACTTTTTTAATGTGCTGAGAAGGGAAAAAATACTGCATTATTTTCACAATCTTTAAAAGACAATGACTGCTACTATTCTATAAATAGCATTTTGCACGATTGATGTTATTCCAACCAAACAGAAGTTAAAGTACTTCTCTCTGATTTTCAGAAATTCATTAACTTATTTTCATTGTTAATAATTAAAGTAAATTTCATAATTTTATAATTCTTTAAACACACACTCAAAATCTCTAAATAAATGAAGCATATTTTAAAATGAGAGAGTGTGGAGAACGTGAATTAAAAAAAATGCGATAATAACATATGATTTCCAACAAAATTAAAATTACCGCAAGTAGTAATTCTAAATTATCGATACAAAAACAATAAATATATTAATGCTACAAGTTTCCGGGCAGTTTTTATTGCGAACAAAATAATATAAGGCATTGCCTTTTGTAAATATTAACTTACCAGCAATGCAATTTTAGTCCATAGTTGACATTGACCGAATTCGTATCATCTGGGTTCCCTCCATGATTATTAGCCAACTTTTTGTATTGGTTCGCGCATTTCCTTTCATCCGTAGAAACATTTTTCAGACAAGGAGCGTATCGAAGATAATCTGCAGGGGAGACAGTTAAATAGTCAGAAACTCAGATTTAAAAGAAAAGTACGGTACAATACAATCAATTAAAGAAAGGTCCTCTCATATTTAAATAACTTTTATAAATATTAAAACTATCATGTATTAATCTTTTGTTAACTAACTCATTGATCGCCATTTTACCAATATTTAAATGTTCTATTCAGTGTGTATGCGTTATTATTATGATTACTTTGCTGAAACAATGTGCTGGGTGATTACGAATTTCACGAGTTTGATGTTTAAAAGTTTCTAAATACATACCCAATTACACATCAACGATTCAAGTAAACTAATCAGTGATTTTATATAGCAGTTATGGAAAAATAAAATAAATATTTGCCTATTTTATCGGGAGTCAAGATATGAAATCTGTTTTTTTCAGACAAAATTTATTTCTACAAAATTTTAATAACAATGGAAGTGTCATGATATTAGAAGAGAACATATTTTCAAAAACAACAACAACTTATAGATTGGTTTGTGATTTATGATTTAAACAATTGCGTTGGATGTTAAATCTATTTTGATTTGCGCTGTTGCAAAATAAAACATGATTTGTACTTATGGTTTAATTTCTGTTATAATTAAAAGTATATATTCCATAGAAGAATTAAACAATGGAAAAGAAGCAATCTATTTTCTCATCAAATGTTTGAAAGAATTGAAACTGAAAGCAAACGTACAGTTCAAAATTGAAGCGAATGATTACTGATGAATAACATAGCAATACCTCTCAAGAAAAGGATTCAACAATAAAGAAGAAGCATTTTGAACCAGAAAATCTCATTGAAAAGAGAATCAATTAATAAAGCTGATAACAATGAATTCTATAGATATAGGATCTGTGAAAGTTTAATTTCACATATATTTGATAGTACAAATAACCACCTCCCTGAAACTTTATCGCATTCTACCTTATAAAAATATTATCATTCTCTCTTCACATAAAATCTATGATTTTGGAAAGCTGTGACACCATGAATGATAGCATTTTTATTTTCACATTTTTGTACAAGAACACTTTGTACTACTTAGAAAAAATCGAATATACATTTTGAGCACTTTATCGACCGATTGAAATCAAATTTGATACTGCAATTGTAGTAACAAGACATATCACGTAACATATTTCATTTGTCGAAGATGTAGTGTTTTTGAGTCATCGAGTTTACATACATGAATGAGAATGTGCATACCAACAGGTGGTCAATCCTTTGATGAATGTATTTCCAAATTTGACAAAAATCTACACATTGGATGCTAAACATGTATATAAAAATTTCATTTATCCAATTTATGGCGACTTTGGCTTATTCAGTTCATATGCATTCTAGCTTTTAAGCTGACTGGCGGGCAAAGTTTTGACAGATTCAGTTGAAAGTTGTGAAACAATCTTCTCTTTGATGCTGAAACTGTTCATTGTATTTCCTTTACCTAAGTTGATTGGGTTGTGAATTTACATGCAAGCGTATGCGCAGACAGAAGTACCGTCAGTTTTAGATGGATTTACTTCAACATTTTAATCAGAATTTGTGCACCAAATCTTACTCATTCAGCAATTTAAGTTTTGTAGTTATTGGTTACCGTGATCCCTTATACTAGGATAATCAGAGAGACGGATTTCTTTTGAAGGGATTTCGTGCAAAGTTTGACAGAAATCTGCAAATGTGGTTATACAGCATACCAAACGTCATCAGTCTAGCTCAATGCATTCAGGCATTCCAAAAATGGTTTTTTTCAGATTCAAGGAGGTCTGAAACGGGGGGTATTAGTCTCGAATTTGAGCTTTTTGACGAGTACGATATTTCTTTTTTGTATAGCTCTTATAAGTGAAGGTAAAAACAAAATATTAAAAATTATATTGCATTATTTAGAAAACATAGCCTATAATTCTTAACAAAAAGTTTGGTGGCCAAAATATCAAGTCGATGGCAATAAAGTAAATCGAAGTAATTATAAGCAAACTGGAATTTCCTACCCACATATAATATATTTTAAATTTTTAATGATTGTCTAGGAATTCCTTTTCTTATAATACTAGTTTTGTAGTACCTTCGCGATAAATTTAATTTTCTTTACCTTTTTCATACTTTTTTTTTCTTTTCATTTATTTTCCTTTACCTTTTTCATATTTATTTCTTTTCATTTATGTTATTTATTTTTTCCATATCTCTTTCTGGTCGCTACATTTTTCCTTAAAGTTTATGTATTGCATTTTATTACATTAGTAAATGCATGTTTTTAAAAACTTTTTTGCTTTTATTGACTTTCCTAAATGTTCCTTCATCCTAAATGTTGTCCCATACTCATTATTATAAAAATTATTGATCTTGAAACCAATTTTTCTGATATTCGCAACCAGATGGCGCTTTGGTTATGAAATGAAAAAATCTACAAACCAATCAATAATTAAATTTAAAAATATCAAAATATTGAATTGCTTCTTTAAACACAAAACTGCAAAAAAATTCCAGAACTATAGAAAACGAATTAAATATTATTACAAGAAATATATTACATGCCATTTTTACAATAAGGAAAGAAGTTAAATTAAAATGGAACTTCTTGAAAATAATAATAATAAAAAAAACCGATTTCCCATTCGGAATTACATAATCCGGTATTTTCTCATAGTATAAAGATTTTAAACATTTTTAAATTTGCGATGACATTGATAGAACATTTGCTATTATGAAACTTTCATCATTTTCCTTTGGAGAACGTAATTATTAAAATACTTCGTTCTTAGGACGAAAAAATTAAATCAAATTAAGTAATGATTTCAAAAATTATAGAAGTCTTTTGCCAGTGTGTTTTTCAATTATTGATAAGGATAATTGAATTTAATAAATACAGTTTTTAAAATGATGTGGGTAAAATTTTGAAACAAATGAGCAAAAATGAGCAAAAGAATTTGTGCAACAAATTTTCGATCTTTTTAAGAAAGGAACAAGGTGCTATGTTTTTCGATGCATTAAGATGAGAAAAATCAATAAAAGCAATTTATAAAAGTGTTTTTTTATTAATGTGCTAAACAGCATGGTTTTTTTCATTTTAATTATGCTCTAATGCTTGTTTAGAATGTATAATTTATCTTGATAGATATTATTGAATATTGAAATCCATTTCAATCGTATTAATCGACGAAATGATAAATTATGTTTGAAAATATTAAGATAAGGTATTGCCATCGAGAACACCAATTTCGAAATTTCAGAACTCAAGGAATTAAGTAGAAAATTGATTACAAAGATTCATGTTTACAAGCATGAAACAAGACAACTCAAATAAAAGATTTTAAGAATAAATTAGAAACTTTACAAAATTTACTACTTGAGGACACATAACAGGTCTGAAGGATGGATTTAAGTTTTTCAAGGAAGTGCATAGCTGTGGTTGAGAAATACACAGAGTTAAAATAATGCTCTTTACCATAAAACATCATTAATTATATTAACTCATTCCTGAGAAGTTTGAGTATCTCCTCATTATCAAACTGATAAGATATTTACCATGTAAAGAAAAGAGAAATGGAATGCAATATTTAATAAAAGCAAGAATAATATATATTTCACATACATCCATTGTTTTACCATTAGATATGCTCCTCATTTATTGAATCTCATTCTGGCATTGTTTGCATTATATTATGCAGCAGATGTTTGGAATCTAATTGAGAAATGTCACTTTCCTTTAGGAAGAGGAAATGACAGAATCACTTATTAATCAAATTCTTTATTCTTCATACTTAGATGTTTAGCATATTTATTGTACTCTCTGATTCAGTTTATTATTGTTACAATTATTATCTTTCAAAGCATAATCAATTAATCTAGTATGTAAATAGCTGATAGATAGATGCATTCTATTATGTAATGAAAAGTGAAATTTTTAGTGGGAAAGCACAAAAAACTTTCAGACGGGTAGCACGTTTATATAATATTAAAGAAGATAGAATGGTTTTGCTTATTTCAAGCTTTAGTATTAACGCCTTGCGTTCTTTATGGAAGTGTATAACCTTTATTTGGATAAATCTTCATATTATACTTGAAAATTGTTAAGGGTATTGGGACATTGTCGGCAGCAGAAATTGTTGAAATTTGAGCTGGGAATAAGACGGATTTTTTCCTCAAGTAAATATCATAACTGATTTAAATTTTAATATATATATACAAAAAATAGACTGATCAAAAATAATAAAACAACATGAAAATGGCTGCTTTTTAAAGTATTTATTTTTGAATAGCAAATTGAAAATATTTTATGGTGTGGTAACTTTAAAGCTAATAACTACAAATCGGTAAGCCCAGAAAAAACATTCTGCATAAAATTACTTCAAAATTAGCATAATATTTAAATATATGCTCAATAATTCGATTAGACTTATTTTCATTTTAAAGTATAGAAAATAAGATTTAAAAATGTCGAATGTCCTGTAACCTAATTATTTGAAAAATGCATGGCATTTTTCAATATATACAGCCTCTTCAAAGTATATTGCTGCCCATAAATAAATAAAAATATTTTTAAAAATTCATAATATCTGTAAATATTACAATATAATATTTCAAGCAAATACAATAAGGAGAATTTCAGATATGTAGATTGAAAGTTGAAAGAAAAAGCAAGTTTCGAGAAAAAGGTAAATGACTGTATCTTTTCATTATAGGGATCTTGACAATTATATTTTTTAAGAAGTAATTTATGAGATTCTAACTTTTTAGACAGACATGTGATATGATTTCCGTAATCAATGAAATACAACGTATTTTATAAAGCTAAAAATTAAGAACTAATTTTTTGAGCGTACAAACAATTTTAATTACTTTAAACTATCTTATAAGGGAGTCTGTTATAACATCAGGATCATAGATCTCGATGTCAACGAATAACCCCACTGGCTACACCCTCCCGCCTAATTAAATGCATTCGGATTCAATTGGAATGACCGGACCGCCGCAATAGAATAGGTGGAAACTACGATTGAGTTCTAAGGGCCATCACCGGCCACGGTAAAACCCTTCTCGTAAGGTACACGTCTCATCATCGTTAGGAGATAGCCGACTCCCGCAATTTCTGTAACCACCAGGGTGGCAAGAACCAACCACCAAACGGGAAACTTTTAATTTTCATTCCTGAGGGGCTTCCCCGGTAGAGGGTGTCAACGAATAAGAAAAGTCAGCCTTCAGAAGAGCTCCGAAATCAGAAAAAATTGCGTTTTTATATTGCAGTTCACATAAATAATTTTAGATGTCTCCAATTCATAAGTTCAACAGTCCATACTTTTGTGCATGAGACAGGAGGCTTTATTTCGCACAAAATAGGGGAGGGAGAGGAAAGAAGAAAGGAGATGTTTGTATTTAGCATTAGGGTGAATTCAGATTGTTCGCTGAATTAGGGGGAGTAATAATTACTCATCTTACTATGTACCATCCTTTAAAGAAGCACAGTCTTCGAAAAGTGCTAAACTTGGGATAATGAATGAATAACTTCTTAAGATATCTTCTTTTTTACTTTTTTGTTGTCTCATTGCATTTCAAATTACGAAGGCTATTCATTCATAAAAACAACACATCTTTCAATTTTTTCTTTTCTTATAATGTTTGAAATCTGCCTGAAATGTTAAGATGGTGAGCTATTAAAAGTTTGAAATCAGATGTGATATGCTTTATCATGCACATTTTACACAGCTCTATTCTGCATTAACAGTATTTGCTTCTGGAACCTTTATCACGAATATCCCTTAGTGAAGGTTGTATTGTGATCGCATATCTGATATTTGAATGCCAGTTCTTTGAAAAACCTATATTGGTTGCAGTATTAATGTCTGTAAAATCGGTCATGATTCAAATATTTTCCCATTGATATGTTAGTGAAGCTTATCAAAGCTGTTAAATTTGAGATATAATCTTATAATCTGATCATGGCTGAAAATTAAGTGATTGACCTTCATTAGATCTTAAGTTGCCACGAAATGGCTGATTATTTAAATAATATATTAATTATTCTTTACTTATAATATTACTATTCTTTATCTTTAATTAACCCGAAGCTTATAAAGAAAAAATGATATTAAAAAATTCGATCTAAGAATTTTAACGAATTTTCACATCTTAGACTTTTTGGATTCGGAAAGCACGATTTTTGAAAAGATGTTTGTCTTGAACATAATAATTCAAAAATAGAAAAATCTGAAAAATAAAATAAAATTCAGTATTTGATCTTTGCATTCAAACTGCAGATCTATATCAAATTTTAGAAAAAATCATTCAAATGTACGTATTTCTGTTCGTCCGTGTGCGCGTAAACATTATAACACATCAATGAAAAATGTGGCATATTATCGTGACACAAATATCATGGATCTGTATCCAATTTTGGATTGCTTTGATTGGATGATACATGATCAAGAAATCAAGACCTACGCATAAAAAAAAAGGCTATATACTGTAGAAACAAGACCAAAATTCGAAGAAGAAATGGACTTATTTTATTCTAATTTCTTTTTATGCGTTTTATATTTTACAAATAAAGGGCTGCTATGTCTAAGTATTGCTAAAGTCTTGGCTTCGGAAACGAAGTGTATCAGTGTGAAACTCCATGTCCATAAGAGAACTGTCGTGCAGACGGTCTGTGACATATCCTATGATCAAATGCCCTCTTGTTGATGAGGTGAGGAATATTTTATTTCGGGTAAGTCAGATTGGATTGGAATTTTATGGCGTACAAACTAGATATGACCATCTGGAGTCACCTGTCTTTCGAAACTCGGTGTGTTCACATAAAACATAATTTATTATTTAAAAGAATGCCAACTAATTTTTGCTCCATGAAAATCTAATCTAGTCCATATTCGTCGAAATTTCTGAAATTGGGGTAGGTGTCTGCTCAGGGGCCATCATAACCCTCTGATAACAATTAAAAAATAACGAGATTCGTCAGATAAAATAACCCTACTGTTATTTCGAAACGAGACGTTATTGTATAGTAAACTAAAAGACTAACAAATGTAATTAGTAAAATTTTCTCTTTTAAATTAAAAGTAAGATATAATATTGCAGAAAGGAGATAAAATCTTCTTATTAAATCAATAAATGATTACCAACAAATCATTCTCGAAATCGCTGAATTGTACGTTTCCGTTTTCTACGGAATTCTACGTTTTTCAGTCACCTATTTTTTCTCCGACAATGATCGGCGAAGAGATAAAACAGAAATAAAATACAGAGTAGCGAAAGAGTTTGTGAAGCAAAATATTTTCTCTGTGGACTTTCTGGACCCAACGCCTTACTTTTCCACTGCACTCTATTATTCGCTTCGCATAGGATAAAAAGTCAACCAAAACAACCGAAATCGGAAGAAAGAGGATGTTGTAGCAGCAAATGTATTAGCCTGACAACACGATCCGGCAGTTGTCATCGTGCAGCATAAAAATTCATAGGCCATATGTGTGCGTAACTAGGTGGGACGGCGAATTTTATTCAAAATGTTGCCGGACGCGGACGAGTTTAGTGTCGCTTGTCCTATCTCCATTCTCTGCACGTTTCATAAAATGCAGCGCATTAGCCCCAATTCTCCATTGTACAGTGTGATGCCAAGTGTCCAGCCCAGACGAAAGCTTGTTCATCATTTCTGCAATTATTATGCACAGCAATGCGACGATCTTTCTAGTCGCCGACGTGACTACAATGCTGGGGGTTGGCGGGACAAAGAAATCAAGATTTTTATATATATATTGGGCTACAAGATTTTATTTATTTATCTTATTCTGAAAAGATTTGAAAAGGCTGGGTTAAAAAAATCTGTCAGCGACAACAAGAACTAAGATTTGTTAAAAAGCAAAAAAGACTTAGATATTTTTCGTTATTTTCAGGATCGAAAAGATGCTTTGAAGATCTTCAATATTCTAATCAGATTGAAGGTAGTAGTCATATCATATAACTTCCGTGTTTTAAAAATGGGCTGAAAGGAATGTCACCGAAAATGTTCCTTGATGTTCAGTGAATAATTTCGCAACAGTTTCTGAGCTCTTCCGATTTGTGACGCCATTTATCACTAAAAAATGCGTAGCATATGCATTATATGCATCTGATAAAAAGAGTTTTGAAACATAAGTTAATAAATAAGGGACAAAAGTATTGAAATGAGTGTCATCACATGATTTCTTCTTGTACATTTTTGATGACTGGTACGATATAATTTGACAAAAATGTATCCTGTCAGAACTCTTCACAACCTCGATTTCTTTTGCAAGTATTGGTTTGTGATTGTGTATGTGAATTTCATCCTTAGTTTAAAACTTGAACTGAAATTTATTAAAGAAACGTGAAAAATTCTTATTTATTGTGAGGTTCAGATGGTTTGCAATATTAGAAAAATCCGCTGCAAACTTTGTCAAGAGCCATGTAGAACAATTTCCATATTTGGAAATTTGATGCTTGCTTTGTGGTTTGTAATGGCACCAAAGCCGGATTTAATCCTTCTGTACCAGCTTGTTTGGTGGTTTTTAATGGCACCATAGCCGGATTTGTTCATGTTGTACCAATTGGATGGTACTTTGAAAATTTGCAGAATGCAATACCATTATTTCGTTTGCCATTCGAATGACTTCATAAGTTATTTTAGCTTTTTAGACGTCCTCTTTAAGCGATAAAAAATATCTAATTCTCTTTTCATTCTTAGATCGCAAGTATATTTATATATATAATATTAAAAAATTGTTAGGAAATATGGTTTAACAAACAAGAAAAAATATTAACAGATATAAAATTTTATGCGCATTTTTGAATATTGGTGATGTATAATTATAAAATATGGTTTAATGTCAAAATTTTTAACGAACGATATTCTTGATTGCGGATTCATTTGGGATCATGTGAAAGAATATGATATTTTATGCAAGAATTCATTGAATCAGATGGCTCTGTAAGAACTAGAAGACGAACTTCTGTTGAATAACCAGAATTCTTCATCGAGGAGTCAGTTTGGGCGTGTAAAAGAAAACAACATTTAATTATGGAAAATCCCGGATTATTGACAACCGTTGAATAATTCATAACTTTAAAGGGAAGTGTAAAGAAAAACAAACCTTAGTTTGGTGAAAAATGACTCGGATTAGTTGAATCTAAAATTGTATCTATTCTATGGACAATTGTTAAATAGCCCATGCTCTTCAATAAGGAGTCATAAGGGTCCGTGTAAAGTAATATAACGGATTAAAGGAATCCAAAGGAACAGAACCCGAATCTCTTCAACCGGTAACTGCTGAATTACCCATAATCTTTTGCAAGACTCTATTTGGACTCTCTAAAGGAATATTCCCCTAGTTTGCAAAATTTTTAAATTAAATGAATCTGACAGAGTTAGACCACGAATGAATATTTTTTGAAAAAAAAATAGTTGAATAAAATTTAATGTCTAGGTGATTCTAGTTCTTTTTACTGTGGCATAGCTTTCAAATATTCGCTGGTGGTTGGGATCCCGAAATTTGAAGTTTGGGTTTCACTTTAGACGCTTTCTTCAGCATTTAACAATGATTAATCATTAGCAGATCTTTAATAAACCTCTTTCAGCTTCAGGCAATCACATTAATCTACACATTAATCAGGATTATTTAAAATCTTATATATAAATAATTATAATGGTCTTTGAAAGCAAAGAAAGTAGATTACTTTTTAACCAAATTTACGAAAGCAAATTGGCAATTATAGAATTTCAAAAGAAACAAACATTGTGAGCTTATATCAATAACGTGCACTCGATTTATACCAAAAAACAAAACAATTCAAATCTTCTTTCTAAATAAAGACAAAATAAGCCCAATGCATTGATTAAACTGACTTTCATCGAAACAGAAACATAGAATCTTGAATTAATATCTTTTTTCTGAGGAATCTGAGTTTTAAAAAAGTAATTCCTCAATTAAATTGAAGATAACTGTTGAGATATAAGGAGTGAGTTGAATTAATTAAATTTCCCGTTTTCCAAAGACGTGAAATAACAAAAAAATTACGAATACTAAAGAACTTTGAAATTTCGAATGCATCACAGACACGAGTGCCATTTATTCGTATGTATAAAGTAGTGCACTCACTTTAGTGCAATTAGGTGAAGTGAATTAAACATCGGATAAAGATAGCGGTTAAAACATTTTAGGGATTTTCTTTTTAATTTCAAATTTAAAAACTACTTTTTTTTTACCTCCTTGAAGTTTTAATAGAAATAAAAGTAATTTTGTTTATTTTTAACTTATGTGGTTTCCTTAATTGTATTATTTGTTATTTAAGTCTGACATTTAATTTCCATCTTTCAATTTTTTAAATTAAGTGCAACCATGCCTTAGAATAAATATGTTGCTTATTGTTTTCTTCTATTATATCTTCAGAATATTGATACTCTCTATATGACGAATACTGCAATAAAATGAAGAATTTGAATTAAGAAGTCAGTCGTGTGTAGCTTTAACAGTTTTTAAATTCTGTTAAAAATCCCGATTGAATATAAATTGCTTCATTTTGTATAGGTTCACAAAATTTTTGAGTTATAATAAATAAATAAATTTTTCTTCATTTGTTTTTACAAAGAAAGTATATGCATAGATAAAATAAAATAAAATAAAAATATAGATTATTAATTTAATATTACGAAAGTTAGTTTTATTGACGTAGAATGCTGACACGGAAAAAACTGAAATATTATCTTGGAATGAAAATGAACGCTTCATTTATTTAAAAAAGGAGTTGCAATATATATATTGTCATTTATTCAGTGAAGAAAAATTAAGGCATTTGTGATTATTTTCAGGATTCTTTATAGCAGAATAAGATAATACGTTTTCAAATTAAACCGCTTTATCTTACTCCTTTTTTTTATATAAGAAATGATGCATATTATGACTGATGTAACAGCACAAACCCTATAAGTTATACGTAACAAGATTTCCCTTGACTTTAAAAATTTTTTTGCATCTTTTTCTCCTCCCTCACCGTAAAAATCCAACTGAATAAAACATGCAAAACTTTCATGAATTTATCCATACGCATATTAGGATATTCTCGTTTTTCCTATTCGAAAATTCTAGGAAATGCAGCATCTGAAATAGAATTTTTAGAAGTGGAATTCTTAAAAATGATAGGGGGAAAAAAACAGAGTAAAAACAATTCAAGAAGAACAATTTAAAGACTCTGGTTAGGACCAACTGGTCGGACACGGATAACTTACACTGCTTTGTAAATGCAAGCTTGGAATCCTTGTATAGCATGGTGTTGAATTTCGCAATAACAGTTTTTCAGAGCATGATTTTATATTTTATACATTCATTATATTTCTAAAGGAAGAGAATTAAGAAAATACATGTGTTTGATTTGTATGTGATGAGAATGAACGAAAACAAATCGTTTTAAATGTAATAGTTTCAAATGCCGTTTGTAATGACATACATATCCTTTATTTAGAAAATGGACATTTTAAAATCTTTAAAGATTAAGCAATAAAATGGATGATTTACTAATCAAGTAACTTACTAGCATCTGGCAATAACTGGTAAATGATATGTGATTGAAATGAATGCTATTGGATGCTATTTAATTAGAAATTTCGGATAAGAAAATAAATTGTATAAAATAAAAGGACATCCGTTGTATTTACGAATCTACAATTTTGATTAAAGTAGGGTTATATTGAAAAAAAAAGGCAAAAAAAAAATGAAAAAATTAACTGATATATGAATAAAACTTCTAAAATCAATAATGCAAAACTTCGTCGTGAGAGACGATTGCCAACGAATTTAGAACATTCTATTAAAGATTTAGACATTTCAAATGAAAACATTCGGGAATTTTAAATTCTGTATTTTTTATCTCTTCTCTGATAAATATTTGCAAAGTATTTCAATGGTTCTTTATGAGTTTTAATCAATAATTCAAAACATTTATCCTCTAAATATGCTAATTTTGCTAGAAATTGAAGTTCAAAAAATAATGGCATAGGTAATAATAATTTATTCTGCCTGCCTAATATTGCAATTACTTGTGAATATATCGCATAAATTTAGTCATAAGTATTTCAAAGTGCCTATAATATCTGCAAGTAGAAGTAATATTTATGAGAGGTAAAACGTCTTGAATACCACTATTTGATAACCATATAATTATCAGTAGTTACTTGCATTGTAGAAGAATTTCGTTTTGATCGATACGTTTATAGCTTATTTTTCAAATTTACTTCCTTATCATCAGATTATTATTGGTACTTATAAAGTTTGATTAAATATTAATAATTCAGGACATGAAAGCGTTTACCAAAGAAAATATTTTTGAGGTAGTTCTGTTCCTATTTGGGGGGTTTGTGTGGAATAGATTTGGATTCCATTTGCAGTTTTCTAATCAAAAATTCCGGCCCAATGATAAAGGTAGCCTCAAAACCATATCATATTATCACTTTTTCATGGTGCAAGATTTGTTCTTGGATAGCATGAGGGTTTTCCGCTGCCCAAATTCGGCAATATTCGGGTGTCAACTTGTCCATTCATCACTCTGCAGAATGTTCCATGGTCAAGAGACGTGAAACATCATTGCAGTAAGGAATTAAAGTTCAAATCCTCTGAATCCACATCCTGCAAATGGTGTCTAAGCTTGATTTTTTAAGGATAAAAATTCAAAGTCTCCTGAATGGGTTTGCTTGCAGAGGAATACTGCATATCCAATATACAGGAAACACCACACTCTACCATGCGGCGATTGTCTGCTGGCTTCAACAACTGCGGTAGCCACATTTTCGACGCTAGAAGGGATTTTACTTCCGTCCTTTTCTTGGAAATATGGCAAGTTGTCCAGTTGTTTCAAATTCCTGTATCATCCTGCTAGGACACAGGGACACATTGAACTCTTCGTATCCGCTTATACATTTTTTTTTACACATCAGCACTCGATTTCTGCATGTTCTGGTAGAACAATTTTACCAGCTGCACTTTTCTTTCAACGTAGGCATTATGTGCAAAGAAGCAGCTAATACTCGTGAAGAATGCGCCTTCTTTATATTCAAAAAATAATCCTAATATGTATGCGATTTAACGTAATGATGTTTCACATTTTTAATATTTGCAAATAAACGCCATTTATGCTATAATATCATCTATGAATGGATTTTAGTAATAAAACTTCTTATTTAATAAATGCCAAGCGCATTATTTCAATTTTCTGTTGTTCAATTTTTTTTTTCATTTGGACCAATAGAGCGCATTCTACAGCTCTCTGAAGTGGAAAATTTATTCTTTCTAACCCTGTATTTCATTTATAGTATTAGAATTTAAGAATTATCAAAATAATATCTTTTACTCCTTATTTTTATGATATATTAAGTTAGGCCGCCAACATTTTTTATTCTTTACCATTTTGTAGTCTTCACCCAAAAAATTTTATCATCCCTAATTTTTAAATAAAGACCTAAAGGGCCTTTACTTCTAAATCTGTCTTTTATTATTAATATGTGGTAAATTGATCTGTCACAAAATTTCAAATATTTTCTTGATTTTTTTCGATTTAAAGTTAAAATTACTTCAAAATTATTAATATGCAGAATAACTTTAAACTAATCATCGTCTTGAAAAATATTGTCATAAAAAAGGATATCTTTCTGATTTTCTTACTCTGAACTGCGACAGAAAGTTCTTTTCAGATCTTCTAATGCTTATTTATAGCATTCTTTCATTCATTCCAACTTGCATGCATTCTCCGCTTTGAAAAATGCACAAATAGACAAAATGCTTTGCACAGTATTCTAAATTCAACTATAAGTAATTCTTCTCGTATAGTTAAAAAGAAAATTGTAGGTACCTGACATCTAGTATATTGCGCGATCTGATCAAAATATTGCTAAATACCAAATTGGCATCAACTATGCATCGATAAATCTAAGGTCTCTATAAATATGTGGTTAATTTGCTTAAAGTTATGTTTCATTAAATTAGATTTAAAGAATTAAGGATAACTAGACAGATTTGATTCATTTTTCTTTCTACATCAAAAATTTTGAAGAAAAAATATTTGTGCAAGCGATTGCATTATGTATACACAAAATGAAACTTACCTTCCTGGAGTTTTCCTTGCACACATATATCATCTATGACGTGCCTTGAGTCTGAGACCACTGATTTAAATATTCTCTTCTGTGGAGCCGTAAAACATCGAAAACTATGATCTTCTATGCACCTCACGCCCTGCTGCAGCTTTCTGAAAGTCAAAAAAAGTCATGTTATAAATTAATGGAAAATTTTAACAAAAGCGAAGATTTAGTAGACAGTACTAAATACATACAGAAAATTCTATTTGTTGGCAGGCAAACGTATAAAGAAAGCACATATTCACAATTCACTTGAATAAAAATATTTTTCTTGACAATCCTATTCTTTGCTGTAATTCAGTGATAAAAGTTAAACATGGATAAATTCTTTCTTAAATCTTAATATTCTTTCTCAAATTTATGTTCCTTTATTTTTTTTAAACTTATATTTTAATAATATGTTGTAACGGAGTTTAATTTTAGAGTGTAATTAATAGAAATAATTACTTTTAAATATGCTTGTATGAGTGTCCTAAATTATGTAAGTTTATGTTTTAGAACAGTTAATATTATTGCTAATATACCGTGTTAAGAATTCAGTTAACCACCTGATCTCCCTGGGCGGAACTAGCCGCCAATCATGCGTCACGTGGTCTCCCTGTTGTTGTTTAGTAAAATTTTTTTTCTAGTAGAAGCGAACTGGACTCCTGTACTAGGGGGAGTGTATCTCGGCTCTCTCGAGAGAGTTTTATGTGTAGTTCTCTAGGCCTTCTACACTATGGCGTTTTCATGTGCCTTTTGTTGTTGATGTTACCAATAAACCCCAGAAAAGACAACATGTGTCTTCAAATCATTTCACACAGACCACAATCTTCACTATCAAAATGAATTATTGTGCAATCAAGAAACGCAACGATAATTTATTATTTTACATACTGCACACATATGCTACAAATGAAACTTTTCAGCTTGTTACACATTGTTATATATTTCATTTGGAATATATAGCAATCTATGCCTTGTAGTTCAGTCTTAAGCATACTAACTGTTATATGGAAAGTAATGTACAAAAATAAGCTGGAAAGAATAAAAATACGGAAACGCCACTAGATACAGTAGTGTTACACGAAAATGCAGAATAGGCTGCCAATAACGGGCGGAAGTTGTGGCAGTTCTTTAAATCTGGACAGCACTTGAATACGTCCGATTTCACAATGGCTCAAAATTCTTAACATTCTGATGAACTGATAAAGATTCTAAATTTTTTCGACCTTCCATTGATATTTCTTGCATAGTTAGATATTCTAGGGATGAGACATAATCTTTAAACCATTAGCAAAATATTTCGTGCATTGTTTCGTAGGATCCTACTTTCTGAAATGCCACTTTGATGCTCTAGAGGAAATACGAAGATGCAGAATAGATATGCCATTGACAAATGAAACTCAAGGGATATTTTACATTTGGGCAGTACGAAACGTTTAATTTTATTACAGCTCAGAATTTTTATAATTTACATGGATTGGTGTAATTTCTGATTTTCATGGGTGTTTGCAGCATGGATGGATATTTTAGCGACAAGATAGACAAATCAACTGATCAGTGTTTTTTTATTTTTTTTATTAATAATAAGTCAATCTTTGTGCACCACAAAGTACAGCACAAGGCTTACAGAAGTAAGTAGAAACAACTACATACAAAGATAAAAATATGTGCATATAAAAATAAGGATAAAAACAACAGGAAAAAATAAACAACAAAGCTAATTAAAAATTGAAGCAGTAAAGATCATAAATTTACAGAATGAGAAGAAAGCCATTTTGTGGTCGACCAAAACAGGAAGCGGAGGTGGAAACTTAATATTACAGGCATCGAGATCCACAATAAAATCTCTTCTCCCTTCAGTAAGTTTGGAGTAATCAAAAAGCAAGTTGTTCATACTTAAAAAATCACCTAGCTTAATACCGCGAGAGTCGGAAATTGGACTGTGCCAGAGTTCGGACTTACTGTTAGCGTCCATACCCCAGATTATCCTATGGCAATCTATTACGGCAAACACTCCACTGATTTTATGTAAATCCAAATCAATATTTCTGTTGGGTTCAAAATAGTAGGACAGAAGAATAAATTTGAAAGCATTAAAAGTGATGTGAATAAAAACCATATTGTAATTGACATTATTTAAATAAAAAAAAGTTGAAAGTTCTTGATTACGAACAATGATCGCCGCCTTGATAGTATGACAACCTGCATTGAAGTACGTACGATACGAAGATGGAAAGAAAGGAAGAGAACCCTTATAAGCGTAAGGCTCCTGAACAAGAGCAACATCTATGTCCGAAGTGTCCATGTTAAGAATAAGCTGCTGAGTAGCAATCTTTGAGCGGTGAAGGTTAAGCTAATAACTCTAAGATTTGATCTAGACGAATTAAACATGAGAAATTCTTGAAATGTTTCTGCTCTTCATAAAAGTATGCGTGGGATACTTATCCGTAAAAGGTCTATGTTTAACATCAACTTTTTTATTGGCATCCTTTATCTTTTTATTGTAGCGAATGCAATTAACGCAAACTTGGCCTGCTGTATTCTCGCAATGTTCACTTTTATGTTCTTCAGCACATTTAAAACAAGCAACTGAATTCCTACAATCCACTGTTTTGTGATTATAACCAAGGCACTTAAAACACCAAATTATTATTACAAAATTTTCGACCCTGCAAATAGACCACTCAAAGTGTAAATAACCAGAAGATAAACACTTTTGATGGGGTTTAGGTGGAAGCTCACACCCAACATGTCTGGTATTTGGAAATTTCTTCAAGGTGAATTTTAAGTTAATGTCTTTGCTGCTTTCACCGTCCGCAAAGATGTCAGGATTTTGATCAAATATTATGTTAGCAATTTCTTTATTGTCTATTTCATTTGGCACATTTTTAACAAAAAGGGCCGGATTTTTCCCCTTTGGTTCAGCCGATTGAAGTAAACGATTAGTTTTCAATTCATTTTTTTAATTTGTCCAGGTTAGCCGAGGAGCAACATTGAACAATAACTTTATTATTAGCTATTGCTCTAACATTTTTAATTCCCATTTTCTTCTCTCTTGGACTTATAACTTCTTTTAGCATTTTGCACATCATTGGAAGAGGCATTTTCAAAGCTTTCAGTAGCGCTGACAATAAGAGGACAACTATTTTGCGAATTGTTTACAAAGTCGCCCCTAGATGACGATACCACTTCAGCGTACGATGGCCTTGTAACCAAAACAGCCAGACTTTCTTCGCAAGCCTTGCGATAATTAACGGATTGTAATCGTTTAAAACTTTTAGTAATTGCAATTTTTAACTCACCCAAAGCATTCTTGGCTTGTTCGTTCAACTCATGGTTCATGTTGCATTTCGAAACGAGCGCCATATCAATAGTTTTAAAGTGATTTTCAAGAGACGCGTACAACACATGAAGCACACCGTCCGCCATCTTGAACTCCATCCAACTGATCAGTGTTAGTAGGCTGTTACATGCTGCACAAACGAAACTTCTATCGACTAGCCCTAAAATCTAAATACAGCGCTGGCGAACAATGGCTTTTAGATCATAAATTTGACATTTACGCCCACTACGCTCACGATTTTCTCAGTGATTCTGTTTTTGTGATTCCATTATACGCTGCATTCTAATCACTTTATGTAATAATTTAATAACTTTATGAAATCAATACGTAAATTTGTCAACAAAGGGGATGGTTTTCTTTTTTCAAATTATAATACCATTTACCCACTTAGAGACATTAATGTAAGTGTGAAGTTTAGTGATCAATATGTTCTCGGATGAATAATAAATGAAAACTGGAAATCAAACTTATAAAATATTATATCAAATTTTCATAGGTCCAATATAAAAAAAATAAACCTCAAGAAAAGAGATCCTAATTAACGATAAAAAGCCCCTATTACAAGGCAGAAAAATACGTTTAAGAATGTAAATAAGCAAAATACCAAATCACTTCCAATTTATTTAAGTTTTCAATGATGATAAATTTTCTTATTAGACATTTATATAACGATATTAAAGAAAATGGCAGAAATATGACTCATTCACTTATACGTGAAAAGACGTGGAAAAGAATGCTAACGTACAAAATACGATTAATGAAACATTTTCACAATGTAATCTTGAATGAGAATTCTTTCAAAATAGTTTTAATGTTTTAAAATCAGAAAATTTTTAAACTCTCTGAATTGCAGAATTTTCAAATAAAAGGAAATCATTTTCCAAAATATACATCAAATTTGAAGAAAGATTTGAAATTCATATAATAGATTCGGGCTTTAAATAAATGCAATTGTAATTCAATCAATTTTATGGATATCTGTAAAATGTGCAGTAACTATACGCCATAGTATTGGCTACTCTTTACTTATCTTGATGTCTTATACAGAAGAATGCTGTAATCCCTTGACGGACGACGGTTTTATGTCATTAATGCATTGCATTCACGCCAAAGTTATGTTCTGTAAAGTTAATTTTCCATGAAAAAAATGTATTAATCATTTCTCGAATTAGCGTGATGGGAAGCAATTAAAACTAACCGAAATAATTTTGCAATTGAAATGGGAAATGAAGCAAATATTAATTGAAAAGATTGTTATTACTATTTAATTAGATGCTGAAACTTAAAATGATTATTTACAAGCTGATAATATTTCTTTTGGAAAATATGCCTTTTTTTTATAAATCCCCCCCCCCCTCTAAGTTAAAGGCGTTCAATGTCAGCTGGAGAAAGAAGATTTTTCAATCGTCATATCTTGATCCCCATTCTTGAAAAAATATTTTGAATTTTCCATCTTCTCAATCTGAAAATCCTTTATCACTAATACCTTTTGAAATTTTTACAATTCTTTTGTCCTTATTTTCAATATGGCAACGGTGTAAATACTCAGCAATGAACTTCATATGAAAGAAATCCCAGCGCTGGGAAAATTAAATAAAAGCATTTTAATGAGGGAATATGTACAAATCGTAATCCTGTAAATCCTACTTTCCATGCTTTGTCAGTGGAAAAAATTAGATTGCAAGCGTATTGTAATAAATATCAAAGCGATTTTTTGTTAAATTTTGTAATTACTTTTTAAGTTGTTACAGCACGATTATTGTTCATTCCTGACAGAATATAGTTAAAAATAAATTAAAATATAATGATTTTAAAACTTAATTTGGCTATTCATAAAACCATTCTTGATATGGAATATGGTTCGCTTTTTAACTTCCAACATAGAATATTTAAAAATAAATATTTAAGAAAAAAAGTGATATTCATTCAATTTCATTAAAGAGTAAATTTTAGAAATATTGAAATGCTCAAAAGGTTTTACTCATCACATGCATATTTTGCAGCTCATAAGGTTGCAAAATTTATTATATTGTTTTCAACAATTTGTACATAACATTTTTCTCATGCTGCTTTTTATATGAGTTCATTTTTCTAAAACTTATTAAATTTTATTTAAAATAGTTTTTGGAACTTGTAAGATAAATGAAAGATTAAAAAAAATAAAGAAAGCTTTAGAAACATTTGGAAAATATTTCATCGTTATTCTTTCTCGGGAAAAAAAATGTAACGATGTTTTATATAATATTTTGGTTTTTCATAGAATAAAAAAGTTATTGTTCGTTTTGATTATTCATAACATTAAAAATTATTTCCATCCTATTATTATAAAAGTTAATTTCTACTGTGATTATTTTTCCAAGTTTTAAAATGGCAAAAAATGTTTTACTTTTTCCATCATGTATACGCCACACACTAAAATATTCACCTATATTACCACACCAAGCCCTTTCCGATATTTAAAAGCGGCAAAACTTTGAACTTTTTTGAATAACACAAATAATTCCTTCAGTTTATTCATTCAGTTTAGGAAATTTGAGTCTGGTCCAAGCTTATTGCATAAACATTTTTCAGTATAAAGCTTTTTTATTGATTCAGTTTTTGGAATTTCAATCTTAATGATGTTCAAAATATTTTTTAGTTTGTAAGAGAAATAAGAAGTTTAAGAAAAAGTTTTAGAGATCCCAGTTAACTGAATATTCCAGTTGGAAAAATCTAATGACATTTTATTTCATGTTTTGATTATTCATCCAATAAAGGCTTTCGTACTATCGTTATTTTTATTACTTATACATACTATCATTATTAAAAAATAATTATAGTATCACATATACTATCATTTTTTTAGCTTTATATCGGCAAACACGTTTTCTTTATCCCACAAATATAGACCAATAAATGCAATATTTAGAATAAGCAACTTATTGTTCTCCTACAAAGTTATCAGATCACTTCCTTTCAGAGGCCGGAGCGCAGTAAAACTTTGAACCTTTCCCAATAAATTTAGAATAAAAGAGATAAATTCATACCGTTTATATTTTACAAGTCGGTAACCAAACGACTCGACGTGTTATCAAAGACAATGAGTCCCGAATACAATCTGAGCTTGTTTCGTGAGTTGGCTCAGTTCCCAGAACACGATCAGAACCTCAGTTAGACACACTTTGATGAGCGCAACTCGTGCGAATGCGAAATATCGATTTTCGAAACTGAGAGCAACTTTTTAAAAGAGATCTTTTCTTTGTGTTTTATTCAGAGTATTGGGAGAGGGGAAGTAAAATCCGGTGTTAAGATCATGAAATAAATACCTGCTTACTTGCAGTACATAAGCAAACAGCTTTGGTTTGTAGAAGGAAGAATTACGTGAGAAATTAATTCCAAGCTTTTCCACGCTCTGTACAAATTGTCGCGGATGGGATTAATTTTAGCATATATTTTGAAGTATTCTTCAACTACCATTGGAAGATGTTCCGTCATTCGCGTATAATTATTAAAATAATTCAAAGATATGTCTACCACTAAATTATATCTTAGATGTGATTAAGATTAGGTCAGATGTAGTTGTTATAAAGATTCTCTAATTCTCTTTAACAGATTATATTTATTTCTGATTATATTAATAATTAATTGATATACCCGGCGTTGTTCGGGATTAAAATAATTTCATGCTTAATATTTTTAGAAACATAACTACTTTTATATAAATATTATAAAATCCAAAATTCTTTCCGTCTAAAACATTTAAAAAAAATTGTAATTAAGAATTATTTAGAAATCCTTAACATAATTTTTAAAAATGTTAAAAAAGAACAAAAATATCAAAAAAATTAAAGTAGTGCAGCTCTAAGTTTCATCGTTACCTAGCAACAGGGAAATTTCAATTTTTTACTTCAAAATCGTATGCAGCTATTGAATTGTTTATTAAGTTTTGAAATATTAATACACATTGAAAAAATTGTAAAGTAGCGAATTTTTCCTTGGTTCTCTGCTGCGATGTCTCGGCATAGACCCTCACAGCCTAAAGCAGTTGCTTTAGGCTGTGCTTTAGTTCAGGAGTCTGTATCATTTGCTAGCCAAAACTTTACTTTTCCAGCATTCGATTGGTTTATTATTGCTTTTAAATATCTTTAAAAAAATCGACTTTAAAGCCAAGAAAGGCAGAACCGAAAGATATATGGAGAAAAACTTAAAAAAAAAAATTGTGGTACCATGGTTCGAAGTTTTAATGTTGGCTGCCAAAGTATATATTTCCTTATTTCAAAATCGTCTGCGTAAAATTTTTAAAAGATATTACCAATAGTTGAAAGAAAACTCGTACAGAAATGCAACTGATATTGTTGAAAAGGTACAATTTTATATTTTAAGGTTTTATAAAATATTTTTTCTTTAACATTTTTCTTTGAGATTATTGTGTGAAAATACAAAATTTTAATTAATTTCTAATCAGCTCAACATATTATGAATTTGTAGACTTTGAAACGTTGACAATATTCTTTCTCTTTTCTTAAATTTCAAGTATGCAAAATTTGGTTAAATTCGGCCCAGTTACTTGGAAGGAGATGTGGAACATATCCACAATGTCTTTTATTTATATTAAGAATATATTTCAGTTTCATTGTTAAAAAGAGATCAGTTTATTCCCTTAAATTTTTTTTTGTTATTTTATTTTTTAAAAGCTTTCACAAAGCATTAAATTATGCAAGCTATTAAAAAAGGATAAAAGCTAGTGTTAAAACATTTAAAAAAATTTCTTCGATTTTTATACAACATGTCAAACAGTTTAAAGTTAATTTTGTCACTGAAAAAATCTTTAATTATATTTTTAATTCCAGTTCCTTTTACTGAAACGTACAAATTAATGCTTTGGAAGTTTTTTTAATACGGTATTATTTCGTATTTACCCTTTTTTAAGTAGACAGACGAATAATGGATTAAACCGGGAAATCTCAGGAAGTCCTTTAAATTAATTATTACTTAATCTGAGGAACAGAAAAAACAACGTGGTAAAAGTCGGGAAAATTTTATATACGGGACCATAAATGTAAAGTAATGCATTGGCTTTTTCTTTGTTGCTCAAAATCAAATGCTGCCCTGTTCTTAGGCAGAACAATTTTCTAGACCTAAATTCAATATTAAATGAGAATGGAAGATATATAAACAACGTAAAATGCCTCAAATTGGTTCTGTTTCAGGGAATTTTGCAACCGCCTTAATCTTGAGTTCATTGTATTTCTTTTAGGAAATTGTTTTTTATTACTTACATGCAAATTATGAATTATAAATTATATTTGTTTATCAAACTTTATCAGCTTCCGAATTCGCAAGGTAGATTTTATAGTACAAATAAATGCAATAGATGAATGCCAAGTAGTTTAAAATGTTTCAATAAGGAAATTTCAGTCTTAGGAAATTACTTAGCGATCAATGATGTAAGCTGAACATAACGGATTAATAAAATTCACATATAGTTAGAAGATAAATGACTGAGTTACGTTGTTTTGTACAAGCAACAGCAAAATAACATCTGAAAAATAAATATATTTTCTGCTGATTTATGCAGGACGAATTCTAATTTCATTCATAATTATAAATAACCAGTATCCCTTTGTATTTCTTTAGTCCCCTGAAAGGAAGTTAGCTTTTATAAAGGTAAATTGCACCTGGTGATAAAAAGTGGATTCTTTAGGGTAATACAATAACATACGAAAAATATGTTCGAGTGTAAATGATAAGAACTTCCATTTTTTTACCTCTTTTTTCTAAAATTGGGCTACACATGAAGATATTACACGTAACAAGACAGAATGTCAACAGATTCAACAAAATTCATTTAGAAACACCTAAAAATAACCTCTAATAAAAAACCAACACGATACATGTTTTATTAAAAGAAGAAAATTAATAATGAAAAAAAATAGAAAACACTATTTTCTTCCTTTAAAAATGTGCAAAGAGAAATTTATTGAATATCCTCAATTTCTGCATCTCTATAGCTAGCTAAATGAAAATTTGAAAATTGCTTGAATTCTTGTATGTTAATATGAATGCTTAAGAATTTAAATTTCAAATTTTAATCAATGATTTGCTTTCAGCGTTTCGAAACTGGAAATTTGATCCATGTTTTGTAATCGACAGTTGGGAGCGGGAATCTTAATGAATATCTTGTGAAAGTTTGGGTAATATTGATTTATTTTTCTCTTCCGGTAAGACCAATAATTTTTGAGGTTCATAAATGATAAAAACCTGCAATAATTGAAACTCATTTAAATTATTTTTCTTAGATATACAATTAATTCGTCAGCAATTTTTAAGCGATAAATATGTAAAAACCTAAAAAAATATAAAATATTTCTGATATGAAATACATACTTCTAAAATATAAAAATATTCTAAAAACGATAAAATTAAAATTATATTATTCACAAAACTTTTTTTGGTTTCACTCTTGGATAACAAGAAAAACTCGATAATGCAATATTATGAAAATATAAGAAATGATTATGTAACTTTTACAGTAAGCTATGAAAATTAGTAAATGATTACTGATTAATAATACTCTAACCAAAATAAAAACTTTATTGAATACAGTAAAAAAAAATCAAATTACTTCACAGGGAAAAGAAAAACATTTCGTTTTTAACTTACTTTTACTAATTTCTTACTGTCTGCAGCAGATAAAAATATAAAAGGATAAATAGGAGCATTTCCTCCTCCCACATCTATGTTTAATTTATTTTTGGTTAACTTTTTATCCTAATTATTTTTTGTAGGTTATTAATTAAGTGACATCAAAAATTACCTTTTTCCGCAACGTTTAATTTAATTTTTTTGTTATAAATGAGCTGTTTTGTTCTTTAAGCATATCAATCAGTTTTGCTTGAAAGTGCAGAAGAAGCTCTCCGTGAGAAAATTATCTTATGGATGTCAGGTAATCAATAATTGCTGACCTTAATTGAGCTAAAGGTATTGTTTTTGGAAATAAATTAGAAGCATATTCTTTTTAAAAGGACTTAAAAAATGCCCTAGAAAGGTAACGCTTGTCTTCAATTATTCAAGTATTTTAATTTTTTTAATCTATCGCATCTCAAAGAGAATGCTGCGGAACTTTGCTTTTAACCCAGTAAAATTCGACTCAGATTATAAAAAGATAAAAAAGAATAAAAATAGTAAATTATAATATATATATATATTTTTAAAAAAAATTCTGAAACATGGTAACATACATTTAAGTAATAACAAAGATATGAGTAAATTAAAAACTAAGATAGAGTTGGAATGTGGATTTATTTAAAAGCTATTTCGTGAGTTAATGCCTGAATCCAAGTTTAGACCATTATACCATTTATATCATCTTAATGAATTATCATGGAGGAATTTAGATAATGGCAGTTTAGCACACACAGACTACCATCATTGTTTAGTCATAATTCAGTACTTCGATGTTTGTCTTCAATTGTATATTTCACTGTTTCAAATGGCTTAATTAAAATAATATATCAAACTGAATTTAATAAGATTGCGCTTAGGTAGGAACAATGCAAGGAATTTCGCTCAGGCAACTTTAATATCTTTTAATATTTTAATAATATTTTTTTCATTTCAGATTGATAATTAACATTGAGGAATTAAGCTACTAAATGCGTTACATAGGTACAAAGCAATAATTTCAGAGTAAAAATATTTAAAATAATATTTATTGTTGATGTTTTGAATATTAATGCGGGAACAAACGCACACACACACACATACATATACATGTTTATGTATAAGGTTATATATATTTATATATGTATGTGTGTGTATGTGCATGTATCACCAGAAATGGTTTTAACAAAGAAATCTTAAAAATGCAGAAAATGTTACTATTTCCATTGAAATTTTAAGAATAGCTATGGATTAACTTTATTAAATTGTTTAATGTACTGCTCAAAGTTTTACATAAATGCTTGGGGCGTTTGCATCCTAAACTGACTCATCCTTCTTGTAATATTACATTGAGCAGTAAATTTTCGTCTACAAAACATCATATTATGACTGAAAGCAGTGGGTGGCAATAAATCAATCCTAACACAAACCTTTGAATATTGGAACGTAAGACGATAATAACCATATATTCCATTTGATAAGACATAGATTATTCTGAACTGCGTGTCAAAATTTCATTCATCCTTGAAGATGCTGAACTCCGTTCCGCATTGTCTCTCTCATCAATTTCAGTCTTCAGATAGGATTCAGAGATGATGCCAAAGCAAAGTGAATAACTTTGAACCAAGTGGTGGAGCAGTACAACTCCCATCGGGTTATGGAGTTCCGAAACTCACAGGCGAAATGAACCGTGAGTCGGGAATTGCCTAGGGAACAGTTTATACCGCGGGATTTTGGGCTTAATTCACGATGACTTAAAGCTTTGCATTCTTCGTCTAAACCCCAGCGTCTTCTTGTCGTTTCGGAACTCTATTTCTGAATCAGTTTGGAATGCGTTTCGAACAGCCACTCGTGGATAAAAGGGGGATCTGATATCTCCAAGGATTCTATTTATTTTATCGTTTGATCGTTGCTCAGTAAAATGAATGTAATTGATTTCGGAGTTGCTGGTTCAATCGCCGCACTCATGGGTTTTATGGAAAGAGTGCGATTAATCAACAGATTAGAGGTGAATTGGAGCTGTCAAAAATGCGAAGGGGGGATTTAAATGTTGAATTGAATTAAAGAATTTGTTCAGTCTCGAAATGAACTAGAAGTAAGATTCCAAGGCCAATCATTTCCTTATATAATATTTCTTAGCTATTTTGTTAAATAATAACTAAGAATAATTCATGTAAATATTTTTATAAAAAGTCTTTTTTAATATTAATTTGATTTGTAAAATTAACATTCATTTTCAAATAACACAAGGATTATCTTAGAGCAAACATAATTGTGCCTAGAAGGATCTGATCGGCGTACAGGATGTCTCGAGTTCGTAAATTTGATATCAGTCCTTCACAGACCAATTTATTCAATGGAAATATGTTTTGGAAATTTTTTATTTCCACATATAATATATAATTTCTTATGCAATAAACGAAAACGGTATGCAGTCATATTTTATATCAGATGAGTTAATCTTTTTTTTTATTCAGCTCTTTGATATTTTTAATTTAATTTTCTTTTCAAAATTGAAACGGTTAGAACATTAAAACTACGAAAGAAAGTTAAAAAGCAACTGAAAAAAATTGACGCATGCTGTGACTCTAATATTTTGTCGAAAAAGAAAAGTAGGAAAGTTAATGCCTTTAAAAAGTATCCTATAAAAAACAATAATATTTTTAAATATATGAAATATTTGGTTTATAAGAGAAAATCACTATCAGTTTTTACCTCAGTTATTTTAGAAAATTACAAATATTGTACTTTAAATTTAAAAAAATATTCAAAGCATTTCGCACCTTTATCACAATTATTCAGCACATAAATTACTGCCGATTTGCCAGCTTATTTCATACACTTTCTTTTTTAAATTGCATTTGTAAAGTCATCCAGCTGTTCTGCTGCACATAAAGATCGTACAAATAGAGAAATTTTCAAAGAATTTCATTGCTGAATGATTCAAGGCTTAATGCTAAGTTACTTTGGGGACCTTTCTTAAATATTATATTTGCTCACTAATTATCTAAAGATGTACAGAAATTCGTACAATATTGTTACGATAATGAGTGAAATTCCGGATATTGAGCAAAACACAATTAAGGATAATAAAAAATGTATTAGTGTCCTTATTAGAATAAAAATGTATTAGTATCCTTAGAATTTGATCTCTGCAGACATTTGGATTGGTTGTATGTCTTGCAAATTTTCAAATATTTTTATAATTGCCACTAAAATAACTGTTTTTTTTAATTAAAATAAAATAAAGAATAAAAAAAATTTTTGAATAAAAAATAAAAAAAAATTTAAAAAATACAGAAATATTTACACCGAAAAATGCCCTCAACGATAACTGACATAAAGATTTCATAGTAAATTTTGTCGAACAACTTTCTTTTTAAACAACTAGAAAAAATGAAATTAAATCGAAATTATTTGTTATATATTAATGATATCAATAAATGTATTTGCATCCCTAAAACATAAAGAATTGAAGGACAGTACTTTTCTCACTTCGGAATGTCATTGCATAATAAAGAAAAACTTTTCAAGAAACATTTATAGAAAGAAAGAAAGGAACCCTTTTGTTCCTAAGCTATTTTTTATCAACTGATGTCGTAGAGCTGTCTCAGAAGAAAGATAGTGTCTTATTTTAAAACCCTAAAAATTGAAACAAAGAAAAGAAGGGTCTTTTTGGATCATAAAATGGTGCTATAAGGTACCAAAGGGAATCGCTTCTTTTCGGCCCTCAGCGTAGCTAGTTACCATGGGAACGCAAACAGTTGGTTGTATTTGTTTCCCTATCGTAAAGCTAAATCACGTGATTTAGTGATAACAAAGTGAAATTGTTTCATCGGTTGAAAAAACAGGAAATAAAGAAGTGACTTCAAATCCAAGCGATAGCTAACAAATTTAGACAGTGATGGCAATATTAACTTGCTGTAAAATGGATTAAGAGCATTAGCGTACATTAAAAGCATTGGCGAAAAATTTTATTTTATTTTTTGAATTCATGAAAATTATTCTTCATGAATTCAGTAAGAGATTTTCTGAATTCCTAAAAGGCATTTCAAGAATTCAGAAAAAGAATTTCGGGTTACATGGAAACACTTCATGAATTTAATTTCATTCAATTTTTCAACTCCATAATAATTAAGAGGCTAAATACGTCAGAGAAGGCACCCAATTAATCTTAAAATTCTTTTACACATTTAAGTTAACTTGTTTTAATAGTTAATTGAGGAATAAATTTTTCTGCTGGTTAGGAGTAGTTTGTGCCGCTTATATAAAAATAAACTTTAGTAATTACTAACTTAGCATGTAGTTATAAAATCCCTCTTTATTCGAGTTGAAATTAAATTTAAAATTCGCAAGGAATCTGATGGTATTCAAATGTTAAATTATGCAACATGAACTAAATAAAGTGTAAAAAGCTATTTTAAAGAAGGTTAAGAGAAATTATAGCAATTCAGTTAGTGAAAAATATTTGGATTAGATGCTAATTTATTAATTAATTCATATGGCCGAAATGTTTACAGGTTTATAAATGTATAGTCATGCAGCCTGTAACTATTCTTTTTAACAAAACACTTTAATTCAATTTGACTTTTTTCTTTTTTGTAAATAGAGAATTTTGTAACTGATTATTCACTCACTTCTTCATGTGCTATAGGAATTAATTTTTGAACATTGTTGATTACGACACGTTACTTCATTATTTTTAAAATTTACTTATCATTTATTTACTAATCATTTTTTGCCTACCCGCATTAACACTTGTGACTTGATAATAAGTTAAAATTTCAAATAAAAAAAAGAAAAGAATAAAAATCAAACAATTCTGCTATTTAATATATTAATAAAATTGAGTCTAAAATACTTTTATTAATTTAACATATTTTTAAATATTTTGTCGTAAATACTTCATTCTTTTCATTTATATAATGCTTGCATTCTAAAAAATAGTGCTTTTTATCCCAAACAGATTTTTCTATTTCCCCTACATATATAATAATACTGGCTATTTCGTACCTTTTTCAGTGCAAGGTTTATCTGTTAAGCTGCATAGAAAGGAATAAACATCTATTCTCGTCTTGTCTTAAACTTTATCCGCAAATCCCGGAAATTAACCGAATAACTGGATCTGATGGACACAAAAAGATCCAACTATTAGGTCACCAGAGACTGGAAATGTTGACTGTGGAATATTTCGCTGTCACTGAGGCTTTTCGAGAAATAAATGTTTCTATTTAATTCCGATTCAAATTCGATTTTCTTAATGGCATCGATTGTCAGCTAAAGACATGCACACTTTTTCATTTGCGTAGCTGTATTGCTAACAGCAATTATTTATTTATATGTGAATTCAGAAATGTCTAGATTACCAAATAAGATATAAATTTTACAGAAAAGCAAATATAGTTTTCAAATATAAAATTTCCTCACATTAAAAATATGATTTGCAAGACATTGTGTTCATTATAAACAGTAATAATAAGCATGTCATTATGTAGGTATGAAAGAAAATTTAATTCAATGTCAGACAAAATATTCACAGCCTATACCACTCCAACAATAAAAATCAACTTTTTTATTAGAAATGCTCAGAAATTAATAAAAAACGTCTCGATTAGAAAATTTGCTTGGAAGTGTTTGTATATAAAACTACTGTATTCACAACTAATATGAAACGTTGCCGTGCATGTGTTTCCTAACATGACTATCGGAAGAAGATCAAAGAAAAATACTACAAAAAGATCCCTAAAATGTTTGTTGGTGTCTAACATTTGCAAATAAAAATGTTTAACTGACAGTTTCCGTCTTTATTTAATCAAAACTTCATTCATTTCTTCTTTATAAACACAATGGAGTTGAGAACAAAATTTCGTGCATAAGGTCAATGAATACTTCTGCAAACACATCCAAGTCGTGTCTTACAAAATAATTGCCATGTCAAGATAGACTTATTGCAGGGTCTAACTAAATAATATAGCATACATTACAAATGATGGTTTGTTAACACTGGGGAAACTCCAGGGTAAATCTCTCTTTCCATATTGCTAGATTTACAGAACACTCAATATGTGATACAAAAATCAGTAAATGGAACAACAGACTGGCATTCTTTCCTACTGGTGAATAGGAGGTTGCACGCTTAAAAAAAAATCTTTCATTATGAAGCAATAATTCTAAATAGATAAAGCTTCTGTATTTTAACTTCTGTATTATTCTATGTGTGTAAGTATTTATAGACCATTCGAACTGGGAATTTTAAAATTCTAATATTCATTTGAATGCAATTAAAGAGCACAAATAAAATAAAGTATCCTTTTCTTTTTCTTTCCTTTTTTCCTTCATAATTATCTACATGCATAGTAAAGAAACATATACATAGAAGTGATAGAGGCTTGTGAAGAAGACATTTCCTTCCCTGATAGGTGCTTTGGAACCTCTTTTTTCCTCTTCCACCTCTCTCAAATCTTCAAAATGGCGCTTGATCATCAGTATAATTGTCCAGCACCATCTGTAACGCTGAGTGGAGTTTAAAAATATCTCAACTGATGTGAAATTACAGTTTCTGTTTCAGTATCTAAAAACGCGGCTAGGTTTATTATTTTTTTTATATGTATGCGAATCAAGTTAAGCATAAATATAAACAGCTATGGGATCGTAAACTTCAAGTTTCAGTCACGTTTTTTACGCTGGATTGTAACAAATATCCTGTTGCTGTATTGTGTCTAACGGCACTTGACGTTGTCAAGCCCGCTGAGGATGTCAGCGGTTTTAAGCAGCGCCACGTAGGGCCAAGAGTACGACTCAGCTACTCATGCGTCACAGTCGCTTGCACAACCCCTTTTTACAGGGGGGGGGGCACATTTACACACCTCATAGAAAAAGGAACAACAGCCAAGCCCGATCCGGGACTCGAACCAGGGACGACAGATCACGGGGATGACGCGATACCCTTATGGCAGGACGCCGGCGACACTGACCCTTTAGTTGACGAATGTAATTTTTATTTTTATATAATATGCTGCTTGATTTTATTCTCCATCTCGGGGCAGTTGGAAGTTATTTCTGTTGTTTTTATTCAGCATTTTTTTTTATTTTTATTTGGTAATGCATTTTTATCTTCTGTGAGTAAATCACTATTTATTTCAATCCGATCTGCTTCGATTTTCTACAACTTTCGTTAGTTAAGCTGTGCCAATCAGATTTTAAATACTGTAAATAATATAACAGTCCGTCTAGACGGGCACATCTTCTAGTTTTATATAAAAATGGAGTACTGAAGATTAAGCAATTCTGAACTCAGAGGAATCAAATGATACAATTGATACTTTAAACAGCACTGCAGTCACTGCAGGAGTGGCTTTGTTAATACGTAATTTCTTTTACTATTTTGATGGCGAAGAGAGAAAAGTCGATAATATTTGTTTCTGCCATTTCAATTGCTTGTTTAAAATTTGTATTCCATATAGGACAGAAAGATAGCAAAATAAAGGAATGAAAAGAACCCTTATATTCTCAGTGAAATTATGTCAGTTTGGTACCTTTCTAAACGTGATCTTTAAATAATTAATTCTTCAAATTGCTTTTAAAACTTTTTTCGAGTTTCATCCAGGAATCTTATTCCTAGAGAGTGATATATTTTAACTCTGCTTGATATGTTCGTGACATCTATCTGATATACGAAGCGAAATGACTAAATTTTTTCCTTTGTGTTTTAGACATATAGTAGTCGACATAGAGAGGTAACAATAAATATTCTTAATGATTTATTTACACGAATAAAAAAATTGATGCATAAAATGATTGGGTAAACGTTTTGAACTTTGAGGTAGATCCTTTAATTATCGTGGTATTTCTGCGGCGATATCAGAAAAAAAGGTGTTGCTGCAAACTATAAATTAATGATAAAACTACATAATGCCAAATCTAAATTAGTCTAAATTGTTTCCATTTTAGAAAAAAAACGTCAATAAATATAAAGGTTTTAATACTTTACTACAGGAATATCTGTAATTAAGTTAGATATAGCAATATGAATTGAAGAAAATCCTTAGAGAATTTCTAACTGTTCTGTTATAAATAGAAATTAAAGCCATCCAAGGAATTTAAGTTCTCTTAGGAAAGCTCAAACTTAAAAGTATCATGAACTCGAGAAAACAATTTTTGACGGGCACCGAATTCTAAGAGATAGGAAATTACACGATCATTCAAAACAACCTTTGAAGGGTTTGTTCTCATTTTGCCCGTTTTCTTTACCTGAAATGATGATGCCGCTTATTTTGGATAATAAGAAGTGGAAACATTGCTCTGCTTTTGTTTTAGCCACCTTGGCTTTTTTCCAAAACTGGATTAGAGGGAAGGTATTTTTTCTTTCACTCGGTTAAATTAATTACGATTATTTACGTTTACTTTCAGTTAGCGCCGTAGCTCTATTTCTTTGTTTTAATTTGATAACGCTTTAACCTCCGCCCTTGTTTGGCACTTAAACCTAATGATCTTTTGTTTGCTTTATATTATGCTCCTCAAAATGCAGGAAGGAATGAGAGGGTGTGGACGATGAAGTGAGTTCTCAAGTGCTTTCTTTTGATTTTTATGCCAGCTACAAGGGGTAGACATGTCAGGGGGCAAGTAACATAAATTTAAGAACCATTATTTTAATTAAGTCCATTAAGTAAGAATTAGAATTGTGGGTTATTTTTTAAAAATCTTTTTCTTTAAAAACTCAACAGTATAACTTAACTTTTCTTTTTATCTTTGAACAAGTAACAAATAATTTCATGCCATCCTTTTTAAGAAAATTTAGTTTAAATTTAGTTGTATTTTGTCACTCATTTTGAAGCAGCACGAGAATTGTTTTTCTGTGGATCTCGAAACTTTGGGTTGACACTGCTGCTGAGCAAGCCATCACGAAAATATATTTGACCCTCAATGTCAAATTTCTGGCAGATGTTTATTCGATACTATAACACTAGACTATAGTGATCACTTCAAACGAATAAAGGGAATCAGGCGAACTCTTAAGAGTCCTATACAGATTTTCAATTAGTCAATATGGCAATAAAGTATAAATTTCTTCAATAGTCAAAAGCATTTAAGTATAATAGTCAAATGCATTAAAGTATAAGTTTCTTTAATAGTCAAATGCATTAATAAATGCAACTGTATTTATTAATCATGAATGAAATGAACCTAAAATAGTCTAGAAAAGTAATTTTTAGCTAAAGGATTGAACATTATCATTTGAGAAAAAGAGATTTCTAAAGTACTCACGTAAAAAGTTCGTGAAAAGAGATCGCAGCGTCGTTAACGACGTCTAAAAATTAAATACTTGTTTCATGACTCATGACTTTATTTTACGCCTTGTTGAAGATTTTTTTCTTGGAATCTCAAGGTCAATCAGTTTTCTCATCACAATATTGACTTATTTTTTCTTTACTTTATTTTTACTATATTATCTTGTCTTATTCTTTTATTTTACATCTTTTCTACAATTCCTTATATTCCTCTTATTTATTCATTGAATTTTTATTTTGAATCCATGAATTTTCTTGTCTATTTTTTTTAAATTATTTAGAGCTAAGGATAATTGAATTTTTTTCCCATCGAAGGACAAATGTTCGTGTAGAAACCATCCTTTATTATTGGATTTTTGTACTTTTCCCCAGCGCTGACTTCTTGTTGAGTTTTCACTCCATTCATGTTTTTCTGTAGATTCTGTTCAATGTTTTTCAGTAGAAGCCCATATTTATTTAATATCTCTAATGCAAATCTGAATCTAATCAGCAAGTTCTAATTCCGCTTTCGTTCATCAAAACTGAGTATCTCATTTGAAAGGATTTTAACAAAAATAACTAATGTATTAAACTGCAGCATTATTTAGGTCTTATTCATTATTCTGGCTTCAAAATTGTATCTTTAAATGAAACTAAATGTGTTTGGAATATAAAATTTTCCATCCCTTTCCTTTAAACAAAAAGGAAAATGTACGCTTAAGTTGCAATTTACATTCTATCTCATCATTCTGTTCGGTTTTCTCTATTCACTTTTCATTATTCCTAGAATAATACTTAATCCATTGTGCATCCAACGAAAGCGAATATTAGACTAATTTGGCAAACGCTTGAATTTTCATTTCTATGGAATGACTGCATGAGATATGCGAGGTAAAGATGAATTATGCCAATCAGAAGGAATTAAATTGGATGAAAATTAAACAAATATGTATCTTCTAAGGAAAAATGCTAGTAACTCTTGGACTGGAGGAAACTGGAAGAATTATTTAAACTTTTAGATGTAACAAAAGCAATGGAAATTTAAAAATTTCAAGCATAGATAATACAAGATTATATTAAATTAAGACTTTATGTATATGATGAATGTCACTTTTAAACTAATAAAACAAATGTGTGTTATTCAACCTATATTTTATTATCATTTAATATTTAATAATCTTATATTATTTGTTTTAAAGATATTTTTTATCAATGATATTTAACAGTAGTATTGAAAATCTTTCTTTCATAAAATACAATAATGCATTACTTCAAAATCTTAGAAACTGATTATTTAAAGATAATGTTTAAACGTTAATGAATTTTAATTTTTTTTTGTTGAAACTTAATGTACAGAAAATTCGTTTCAAAAACAAAACTATAATTTGCTTATGTAATTCATCATGAAATATGTATTAGTGTACAGCTGCGTTTGAAATATTTTGGACCTTTTCCAAAGCATCTTGTGCGATCCAGTCCTAAAAAACAATTTTAGCCAAGTATTTTAAATAATTCTGATTTATTTTTAAAAGCAGTTTTTGAACGGACGCAGGGCATAAACTGCATATTAAGGGAAAACGAAAGACGCAGCAATTCATTATAAACGAGAAATTCATCCTTTCTTTCAATTATCCGAAAATGATGCTTGTTTCAGTCAATGATGCAGCTGGAATTTAAAAAAAGTCTCTAGGATCCGACAGCAATTCGCAGTGATTTAATCCTTAAATAATAACATTTCTAAACAGCATTTTCATGAAGCGTAATACTCTGCGAAGAGGTGAATTGAAAAATTTGTTTATCAATTTAGCTTCTGCGTATATTAAACAAAGCAGGCGAAGCCCAACTGGTTATTCAATAAAATATCTGGAAATTGGCATAATTTTTGAATTACTGATTTAATATTAATACTCTTTCTATTAAAATTGCAAAAAGTAATTTAAACGTGGCTTACATAGTATACAGTGGTAATAATTCCTACATGGCTTTCACAAGTTATAAATAACTTAACTCAAATAATAATTATGAAATTTTAGATGTATAATTTTTTATTATGGAAAGTATTTTAAGATTCAACGTATAAAAGCTTTTCTATTTTGCGTTTCCTAATATAAAACAAGGCAAAATCACATATTAAAGTTTGGACAAAAATGCCAACGAGATATTCTAGAAGGCTCTATTTGTCATCTTTATTGCTGGATTTCAACGACAGTACTTTATTTCAATTGCATACGAATAACTTTCTATAATTTACGAACGCTGAACCGCGGACAGGCGAACATGATTAGAAAAAAATTAACGGCCATTGAAACTGCCAATGAAATACCGGGTATTTTAAAATGGGTTCACTCGAAAGACCTGCATAACTGTAAAAAAGAAAGGCTATCACAAAACTGGACGGACGTTACACGTAAAGGTATCTTTACATAAAGATTTTTCATTTGTAATTCACTTGCAATTTCTGTATCATAGCATATCCCCTAGCATATCAACGTGGCATCTTACAGATTTTTGTGAATCTAATTGGTTTGTGGTCCTTTGTACAAATAGCATTTTGTATGGCGAATTTCGGATTGATTTGTATTCTTTATAAAAATAGAGAGAATAACATTTTTTTCTGTTTTCCAATTCCCTACATAACACAATATTATGTTTTATTCAAACTTCTGATATCAGAATGAGTATATTAGGTAAATATATAGACAAAAATATTGGAAATAAAAATATAGACAGTTGAAAAGTATCATTTCAGCTCTACTGAAGAATCATGGTACAGTTTTTGCAATATACCAACATTTTTGCTTTAGGCAATTGTAACATATACCGATTTTAGATTTCTTTTTATTTTCAATCTTAATTAATGTTCAGTAAAAACGATAAGAAAATGAGTTACGTCAAATTATCGCAGACTGTAATCTTGGTAGACAACTTAAGTTAATAAAAAGGAAAAGAAGATTTAAAAACTTCTTCAATTTAATTTTTTCAATTAAAGAAATATAAAAGAATAATTTAAGGCACAATTTGAGCTAAATTCTATATAAATTCAAATCTAGTGCAGCCTCACGAATTGCTTTTAATACGAACGAATGTCTTTAATTGAATTAAACTTTTCTTTAAATAAAGGAATTCCAAACACTCATTTAATGACAATAAATAAATCGGGATCCGAGCTAAACTGATTAGTTTGGAAACAAAATTAAAAAAAAAAACTGCGCTTAGAACGAGGAAATGAAATGCTACCCAAAATGAATAAATTCTCAAGAAAATTTAATTTATAACTTCTAAAAGAAATTCTGTTGATTATGTGATACAAAAGTAGAAATGAGCTTCAATGGACTTGAATTTTAGAATTTAGATTTCACACTTTATAAGGTGAAATAAAAGAATTTAAAATGTAAAGCAGACAAAACAATAAAATAGTCGTAAACTTTTAAACATTAAATTGCTAAAGAGAATTTAATTCTCTAAGATTCGTCTGATTCTTTTTGGGAAATTTAATTCTCTGAGACTCGTGTTTTGAAGTTTATAAAATGAATGAATATTAAATAAAAAAATCTTTTCGTAAAATATCTACTATTAACCGATATATTTCTACAGCCTTATATTTCACAAGAAAGTAAGATCTATTTCTATTAAATATTTGAGAATAGTAGTAATTAAATGTTGTTTAAATTATAACTAAAATATAAATTGCTTAAATTAATTCTCTTGCATACAGCTTATAGTAAAATGAGAATACTATGAAAATGAAATACAATGATTGAAATGTAAAATATTTAACTTCGCTATTTATTATGTAGCTTTTATTATTTTAAAATCATTTTTCAAATCCGTGATGTTAAATTCTTGTCATTCATACAGATGTTTAAAGGTATATTTTGAAGTAATTAATTGCCTCGCATGAATACTGGCTCACTTTAGAATCAGAAAAGAGTCTAAAAGAGGTAAATCGTTTTATAAAGCTGGGCTGCGAAATAGTTCTAATGGTACTCTTAAATTACCCTAGAAGAATAAATTGAAAAATTGAAAGATACATTTATTCATGAATTTAAACAACTGTCATTAAACGTTCTCTTATAATCAAACCAGTCTGTATTGTTAAAGTAAGCATATAATTTCCTACCATTTTATGGAATTGGAGATTCCATCTGTTTATAGGTCTATATAACTTATTAAAGTTATTGCTGCTATTTTTATTTTCCAACATAGGAAGTATAAAATTAAAAAAGTACTGAAATCATTAAAGAATTTGGCTTCAAGATTTCGATGAATCTACACATTTTATATTTCACTAAATCAAAAAAAGCACATTTTTTGGTATTATACTTGTTTGTCTATAAATACTGTCTCTCAAAAATACACTGAGCTAAATGGATGAAGTTTACGCATGGTTTTACATCAAAATTATATATTTCAATTAAATTTCAAATTTACGCCAAATCTTTCTTAGGGAATGTGAAAACGACGATTAAAATCTGTAAGGAGCTAGATAGATATCATTAAAATGGAATTTTATTACTAGAAATTTAGAAAAAGTATTAAGTTTTGTGTCAAATCCCTCAACTGGTAGACTCAAAGTCCATTCATGAACATGCGAATATTATAATTAAAACAAAATAATAAAAAAAACAGGCTAGGGAAATGATATTTTATATGTAATCAAGTGCAACATCTTGCAGATGTTAATGCTTAAATTTATCCCAGTCAATGACTAAATGGGATCTATTGACTTCATTGAATTACATTCCCTTGATTAAAATAATATTTTCTATGTATATTTAGTTCTATACAAAAAAGAAGTTCTAAATAAACCATCATTCTAACTCGAGACACCCTTCCATTTCGTCCACCTCCTGGGGTCTGCTCTACCCCGTATTTTTTTCCCTGTCAACTTCCCACATTCCACCCTTGTTCTTCACTAAAAAGTCGTATACTGAGGGTGGGAGAAAGTTCGTTGATCTCATTTACTATTGGGTACGTCACACAGGACAATAGAAAAATAAAAGAGGAGTTGTGACCAAAGCGCGTATTCAATTCTCTTCACGAGTGCTAACACAAATGCTAAACACAAGACATATCATATAGTGAGATCATATAAGAAGATGAGGGGAGAACATTCCCACTGTTTTTTTTTTGGGGGGGGGTTGCGATTTTTTAATTCATTAATTTATTGACCTTTCATACAATCCCATGTCAATGAAGAAAATTCATATTGCCGAGCATATTGGCAAAATCCTATTTCTGTACATATATTAGCATAAAATTAGGATATCAAAATTTAACTGTCATTTTAATCCATTCATCCTATTTTCAGTAAACCAAGAATTTAGAAGAAATTCAGTCATCCAAGTGTTTTAGCTTTCATTTCAATTATAGATTTTTTCTTTCTGCTTAAAAGTCCATTTTCTATAACATTTTGAATACCTATGTTGTGAAGTTACTAAGCATTTCCTCTAACAAATCGTTTTTTTTTTTTTTATTCTAGCAACATTACTGTTATTTCTAGAAATTCAAGGAAATGTAACCTTTAAATCATTTTAAAATCAGATTTGTAAATCACGCTCCAGATTGATAATGAATTTCCAATTAAAGAAATTCTTTGTCACTCCAGTTTTTTAAATTAGGTATATACCTTGAAGTAATTGTAATGTTCTTTTAATTGACTGAATCTTTCAGTAATTGAAGAAATAGCAGTGTCTAATATTATATTGGAAAATTCAACCTTAAATTTTTGTCTTGGATTGTTGATTGATTCTTCGGTTTGTTCAGCTTGAAACAGTTTCTTTTTAAACCTGTTTCGACTTTGTGGAAAATCAGTATCCACCCCCAAATCATCAGCAACGATACTTGCATTGGCAATTGCATGTTCGTACGCTTCATCTGATCTACGATTATTTAGTTCTGGTATAAGATTTTGTAAATTGTCAGTCACGATTTGTAAATCCCATTTAGAATTTTGCATTATTTTATTCACCACATTTATTAAATTTCAAATATTGTGCCCGATGTTAATGCAACAAATGAATTTAAACGAAGAAACCTTCTGAATCAAATTTTTGCTTGAGTTCTTGATTCCATGTCTCTTCTTGAATATTTATTAATGCTCTCAAAATCCCTTCAAATCGTTTTTCAACGGTCTTAAAGCTTGAATTCTACTTTCCCATCTGGTGTTGGAGAGTGGCTTTTAAGTTAGATTTTCAACATACTGTTGCAAAATAGACCAACGTTTAACGGATGAAGAAAAGTAGTTGCAAAACTCCTGCACTACTCCGAAGAAATTATTTCGAAGGAAATTTTAGCTGCATCATTTACAACTAAATTTAGAGAATGGGTAGAGCAGGGGATATAGAGTGCCCTCGAATTATTTTCAATAATTTTTTGTTGCAATCCTTTGTGCTTTCCTCTCATATTGGCACCATTATCGTAAGATTGGCCTCATGAATCTGATAAATTTAGCTCTAACGATTTTAAACGTCCATTTATGAATTCAAACAGACCTTGTCCAGTAGTGTTGTCGAAGATTGAAATCCAAAAAAATATTCTTCAATTTGGGCTTTATTGGTTTCCTCGTTCTTATAAACAAATCGAATTACAACAGTCAACTGTTCGGAATGACTGATATCAGATGTAGTATCCATAATTGGTGAGTACTATTTTGACGATTTAATCATATGTAATAAATGCTTTTTAATTCCTTCTGAAATAATGCTTATAATTTTATTCTGAATTTGATCCCCTAAGTAATGAGCAATGTGATTCTTTTGAGATGTTTGAATTTTGTGGAGATGTTCAGCGATTATTGGATCTAATTTTGCTATGGATTCAACCAACTTCAAAAAATTTCCATTATCACTATGATACAACTCTTTGGAAGAACCTCTAAATGCAAGGCATTGCTGGGCTAAATATTGAATTAAATAGATAAATCGTTCAATAACCTATTAATAGTAAACCTTTTCTGCATCATAAAGTCTTTGTTGAGCTGCATCCATGGTACATAAATTACGCAAAGACATTTTGAGTTCACTGCATCTTGAATTATGTTTAAGGTGAGATGCACTGCTTTCATGCGTTTTCAAAATGTGGGTTAAATGTGCCCAATCATTACATCCATCCTTAATAAGCTGTGAAGGCTTCTCACTGAATAGTTTACATGGGAATTAAAAAACTGCGTTTCGGGAGTTTGAATATACTAAATAATTTCTAAATACTTTTTCTTAATTCAGTAATATTCTTTATTTTTTATTCTCTATTAATTCAAGATCACAAGGTTGCTCCGCCACCATCATTCCAAAAAAAGCCAACTAAACAACGACGTTGAGCCGCAACAGCTTCACAGCACATAAAGAATAAATATATGCCGATAAAACATTCCCAATTCCTGTTGTTATATGTTACAAATTCTTAGATTTTTAACACGTTCCCTGTGGTAGCTCGAACTCCACACGGAACGTGTTTTTATTGTTCGTATCGGCAATCAAATTTTGTTTTACACAAACAAAAACAACCCGCTGAAACGAAAACAAAAGAAATATAAAATTAAAATTAAAATAAAATATCATTTTATTGCCTAGAAAATATAAAAAAAGCAAAATTGCAAGCGTATAATTAGCAACTTTTATTTAAGTAACATTAAATTAAAAAACTATATGTACTATAAATTTTGGCACCCCCCTGACACAGTCGCCCTTGTCAGGTGAACAACTTTGCCACCCCCACGTGGCGGCTCTGATCATCGCCAATTTTCTTTGTCAATTAATTTTGCCTCTTTGAAGTATAGCTAACCGCTCAGATTGCTACATAATTATTGCTCAAGTATAATTAAAAATAATATGGTGTTTTTTTGTGATAAGATACAATTTATCAAAGTTCATTGGCATGGTTAAATAAATCTAATCTTTTTTTATCAATTATTTCAATATTATTAAGGTTATGTCGACCAATTTTGAAAGAAATATATATCATCAAAACAGTGAACAAGAAGTAAATTTAATTTTGATTTTAAAATTTTTAGAATGATATACTGTTTCTTTTCTAATATTTACATGTGTCTATCTCTGCAGCTACCAAATTTAAATTTTAGAAATTAATGATTTATTTTCTAATAGATGATGGAAAATTAATATTAGCAGATCATGAAATCTAAATAATTAAACTTTACTTTTAGTAATGAATGTATTTGTAATTTCTTATTACAAACAGAAATGTATAACTATATGGCAAGCGATCGAAACGAGCCGGAATCACGCAGTGATCCCCAAAAAATATCACTTAATTCTTGAGGGTTGGAGAGTGGAGTGTAATCACCTAATTTTAATCATGTACCATATCTTCTCAACATTATTTATTACTATTTATGTTAATTTCTAACACAGATAGAAATCTTATTTCGCTTTATATTGCGACACCCGTTTAAAATCCTTAAGCAAACCTCGCACTCAAAGAAATTTCTCTAAAGCAAAATTGTGTTATCAAAGGTAATGCAACTGAAATTGAGAAAATTGTTCGACATTTTTGGTTTGATTAATATATATTTGAAAACATGTTACTGCTCTTTTCAAAATACGGAAACCAGCATGTTTCGTCGCTTGTACCTCGTTAGAGATGATAACTTACTTCGCTAAGGGGCAGAAAGACCAGCGGTGTTTACGCTTGCTAATTCAGCGAAGAATCTGAGTTTATTATTTCTAAATGTTAGCATTATTTCTTATAGCTAAATGTAAATCTCTCCTCCTTTCATCTTTCCTTTAACTTTTTTTCTTTTTTTTGACGAAATAAATGCTTCCTGAAGCATTCGCAAGAGTTTGGAGAATGAACGACAATTATTTTGATACATAGTGTTCCATTAAACCAATTATGTAATAGTTTATTACAATGTGTGATTATTATAACTTCTCCGTGGAATGAAACAACGATGAGAAAACTTCGTAAAGCAAACATTTTTATAATGCCAAAGTACAAACAATCTGACCAACCCACAAAATAATCATCCATTTTGTACTATTCAATGTTTTCTTTATATCTATGTTACAAAACCTATTTAACTTTAATAATGTATGGAAATTCATGCTTGCGGTCTAATACCGTTAACCAATCATTTGACGGTCGTCAGGAAGACGATTTCCTCAATTGGGCTGGGCTTTTCAATAAAAGGATGGTAAAATTGCATAAATACTGTTTTATGTTGCTACTTTGCATCAATCTTTGATGTATTTAGAGAAAATACATGTTCCAAAATCAAAACTCGAATAGATACAAATAAATTCCTCTGTTCTCCTGGGACTATTTGATTCTGCACTTCTAGGTAATTTCATATAACTACTTGTATAAAAATTGCATTTTCTAGGCGTAATTGTTGCTACAAATGTATATGCAAAGATTTTACAATTACCTTTTTTAACTTTTCGATTCACTGCCTGTAAAACTGTTTAATGTGGAGTTACTAGTTTTTATAACTGTTCATTCTTGAGTAGAATTCAATTTAGTTTATTATTTATTTAAGTAAAATTTAGATTGCACTTCCACCAAGAAAAATATTAGATTTACAGAGAGGATACTATATATCATTTTTTATGTTTACTGAATTAAAATTGAAATTATTTTTGAGACATGAAAACAAACTTTCGTGCCAAGCATAACAAAATCGTGCCAACCGTCCAAGAATTCTCCTCGCCATCTTGGAGGGCTACAAAAATAAATAACGCCTTTTAGGATAATAATAAAAATTGTCAGAATTATTAAATTTCCCTTGAAAGCGCCAAAAAAAATCAACTTTAACAGCTGGAAATTATTTTTAAGTCGAGAATAATTATTTAAAATTTTATTATTGAATACAGGGTGATTTAAAATTTAACATGCAAATTGTTAATAAATTTAAGAAATATAAATATAAGACAAAACCACTTAGAGAAATATGGTCAGAAACACCAATCTGATCAATTAGGGAAAAAACAGATCAAAACAAACAATTAATTATATTCACTAGTATTGTTTTTGGAATTTTGTGTAGTCATTTAAAATTCTGACCATGCAAGGAGAAATATAGTGAGAAAGCTGACATGATTGATGTTTGAAATAGGAAAATTCATATGCACACATTGCTGAAGTGTAAAATATCTAGAAATAAAATCAATTTTTACTAATTATTACTTGTCATTTCTAAATTATCGTTCATACTGTAGACTTTATCGTTAGAATTTTCTTACATATATTTCAATGCGATTGTGATTATTTTATCCCTTCTATTTCCCGTTAAAAGGTTTTGCTCTACATTTTGAATTACTTTGTATGAAATTATCATTTTCAATTTTTTTAAAAAATATTCATGCACACCAAATTAAAAGCTATATAATCCGAATTGTGGATATTTCAACGCTAAAACATTTCGCTTGATTTTTGATATAATGGAAACATTAACAAAAAAAATTAATAATACTTTACATTTCAATTACCATTTTTGTTCAATTCTTAGTGTTTTATTTTATTTTTTAATAAATATAACTTCAAACTCCCAATACACCTAATCAAAAAAAAAAAAAAAAAAAAACTAATAAAACCTTTTAAGTATTTGATGATATAATGGATTTGATGACTAATTTTTAGATGTTTGTCCGGAAAGAATGCAAATTTATTCTAATAAACACCAAACACTACAGAAAAATTCCTTGCATCAGTTACATTAAAACAGCAAATGCACTTTAAATTCATTATAAAATTTTTCGAATTCAAATACAGGTAAATACTAAATATTCTTAGAACAATTAGTGTTTATAATTTTTATCTTATTAATCTTTTATCGCAAGTAACTGATAATACGTATTTTTGTTCTGAATTGAGAGAATTATTTTACAAAGTAATGTCCATTAAAATATTTTAGAAACTATTATTGTTCTTAATGCAAGCTTTAATTTTAAGGCTTTCTGTCTAAAAGTCTTTTATCTAGAATAATTTCTTTATTTTTTTGTGATAAACGGTCGAATGCACTTTTGTCGGGAATAAATTTAGGTGCTTTTAAAAGTAGATTCATGCATATTTATGACCCTTTTGTTGCTTTCCTTAAATGTTAAAATTGGAAATTTGTTCTTAGATTTAAGAGTTGTAATGTAATTACAAATGTATGCAAAATGTGCTCCTGTAAGTATGTTTAACCGTCTGAGTCAAACATAAAAAGATGGTGGACTCTGATTTCATATATAAAGCATATACTATTTTTAGCTTTGATGTATGGATATCGGCATCTTTGATTTCTGTCGAAGCAATGAAATACACGTTATACAAGGGCGTGCTCTCTCGCCTGACGTTTTATGTACCGAAGAAAAGGACTTAGGAATGTGCGTATATGAATAATGCAGTTACGTATCAGTGTAATCGTTTAGTCCACTGCTGAAGCATCCTACTATTCTTGTCAATTTTGAGTTGAAACAAGCTTAACATATGAACACCTTAACACCACACGATACCTTCGTTTTTAGAGCTCATGGGGTTCCTTTACGGTTTGATGTAGATGTTGATGAACTTTATTAAAAACGTAGATAGAAAAAAAATATTAAAAACTGAAATGAATAATATCTGGAGTACAAGAATACTGAAAGAATGAATATAGTTATGTACAATATCATGTTAATTCATTGAGTATTCATTTATTCATTTTAATTTTTGTCATTGTTGGCAATGTTATATGTATTCGTATTTTTGTCATTTGTATATCTTTGTAACAAATTGCAAAGTGCGCTTTTTTTCTTTTTTAATAAACTCCTCCTTCATCTATATTAAACTGGAAAGGGGTCACATGAGATCTAGAAACGGGGATGTGGTGTGGTGTTGTGTTAAGATTTTAAGTTTATTTCAACATAAAATTGAGGGATTCTACTGCGTGTTTCTAAAACGAATACGCTGATACGTAACTGCATTATTCCTGTTTGTATATTCAATTCCTAACCCCCTCTTTATTATTACATGAGGCACCAGGAGAGTGAGCACTGCTTTTGACCTTGATGCATGACTTTCGATGTCTTTTAATTCTGCCGAAGTTATGAAGCAAACGTTTTGAAAAATGAGAATATCCATCCAGTCATTAAGCAGTTTCTAGTACAAGGTGGCTTAAAGTAAGCATATATCAAAAGAGTCTATGACATATTAGACAAGTTCTGCGATATATAAGACGAGTCTTATCATATATCATACAAGACTGCTTTATTTAACATATATATATATATATATATTTTTATAAACTTGTTATATCTCTGCGACTTGCTGCCTACTTCTTACATCTTCATCTTCTTAGCAACGAAATCCTTTGTCTGAAGTTTAAGGTCCGCCATCAAATCGTCAGAGTCTGGGAATATCACGCTGTTCGGAAATTTTCTCAGAAGTTTTTCAAGTATTGTCTATTTTTAGATACGGAAATCTACTAAGCATTTGGGCATACTCCAAACTGCTTTGATTTCAATAAAATACAGATGAGATTCCAGTTAGCATAAAACATCCAATGATATTGCATTGATATTTTCGTGATATATATGACATTCAGAATTCGAACGATATCGTTGAAGGAATGGAACTGCAGGTAGGCCTCGTCCTTAGCATTTGACCACTGCTTAAAACTGTGTTTTCTTAGTTTAGTTATAAGTTTCCTTAGTTCTCTTAGTTTTGCTTAAAATTAAGGCGTAAATGTGACTACGCTATATAAACCATATTAAGAAGAGACAACATGGACAGCAGAGAGGTAAGACAATTTGTTACCCACAGAGAGAATAAAACGGGACCTTTCGACCTATATGAATCCTATCTTTAGTTTCCGAACATGCTTTGAATTATTGTTGTATTTTTAACTTTTAAAATACTACAGGTGAGAAAAGTTTATTTATTTATTTCATTATTAATTATTTTTTAAACTTTTTAATGGATGGGGAAAACCTTTCTATATTTGAAATGGACTGAAAATGAAAATATTTCTATTCATTTCTTCTAGATTATGAATTGCACATACATAAATATCTTACGCGAAAAATATTATTTAAGATCAGACTTCATTTTAAAATTTTATTTGCAACTATTTGTTCAGCATTATGTAATATTCAGCAAGAAATCAATATTAAGCAGTATTTTGTTAAGAAGAGAGTAAATTCAAAATATGGGCAGAAGTTTATTGATCCCAGGGTGGAATACAAAATTTAATGACCATCCAATAACCAATGAAATACTGTAGGATCAACAGACTTCT
>JAPMOR010028704.1:551200-603747 GCA_026543865.1 Argiope aurantia
TATATATATATATATAAAGGAGTATTAAATTATTCGATGCATTTTAAATTATTCTCTTTTAAATCAATCAACAGGCATTTTAAGTTTCAAATTCTTCATGAGAACGCGGGTAAAAACACTTCTTTATGTCTCCCGTCACTTATAATTGGATGCCTCCACGCACCCATTGTATACTTTTAAAATATGCAATATATATGTAAAGTATAAAGTATTGTATACTTTTAAGTATTAATAAAATCAATCGGATTGGCCTTTTTTTTCCATTAAAAAATAAGCTTTGGATATGATTTAAGAATAGGAAGTTAATAATAATTCCAAAATAATCACAATAGACAAGAAAATAATTTATTGACAGATAATCATTAATGATTGCATTGCATTTAATGATATTTATGAATAGAAGATCACACCTCGCAAATAATGTCAGTTTTCATTTATGCTGCGTGAATTCAATTATTACGCTGAATTATGCGTAGATTATTCGATGCGGATTTTGTAATGTCGCTATTCTAATCCTTTCCACATTTTCAGGAGCACGTATTTTATGAGGATTAACAAGTGGTGTATTTTTTATTTTTGAACTCTCGATAGATACGTTAAATTCCGTATGAAAAGGTAACAAAATTAGTTATTCACAGTCAGCGGACTTTGAATCTAAGAAGAAACACAGAAAGCAATTCACTTTTCCTTACAAAACAATTGCAGTTAAAAATATGGCTGTTGTCGTTAGAAATGCAATAACATAACAAAACGCAATCCTGTGTCCCGGTGCCTATAGCGCTGAGTTATCTAACCAGTTGAATGAACACATGATGGAAGGGGAAAACAGAAGAGAAAAGAAAGAAAAAAAAATGACAAAACATCCAGAGATCTCCAGAGAGAATCCCATCGGTGTCGAATCCTATACGGCTGTATTGAATGTTTTGGCGAAGTAATTACTAAATGAAGGGAACAAGATTACCTTAAAAAAATGGTGACATTTGATTGAACTTACAGAGTTCTCATGTGCCTTGAGTGAGTCACCAAGCAGTCCGTGGCATAGTGAATTGGGGATCCTATCTCCTCACAGCTGCAGCAAGGAGAGTTGGCCAGATGGAATCTGTGAGGTATGTCGGGAATGGGCCGTGTCCAGTGAAGAACAGGATATCCGCTCTGTCCCAGTTGGCCGCGTAGAGAGAAACTTTTGGTATTATGTTGAATGTGGGCCGGTCTGTTTCGCCTTCTTCCGATTCCTTTTGCCATTTTGTCATCATCTCAATTTGGGCGATGTTCTTCAGATGACATTTCGGAACCTTTACGAGATTTCGATCTTGATTACCACTAGCCGCTGTTTTGGCTAGTTTGTCCGCAACTTCATTCCCGTCATAGTCTACATGTGTCTTGATCCATGAAAGTTTAAAGTGGGGATTTACAAGAAGAAGGTACAATGTATCTCTTGCTAATTGGATATTGGATTTTGAAGAACTTGAGGCTTGTATACTTGCTTTATTGTCAACATAAATAGTGATTGGAATAGTGATATTAAAAGAGAGAGGATATTAAAAAGAGAGGTCAACGGTGGATCGGACCTGGGGGTCCCGTGCGTTGGCCTGCTCGGTCACCCGACTTATCATGTCTTGATTTTAATTTCTAGGGTCATATGAAATCGCTAGTTTATGACATCCCTGTTGACACTGCTGAGGAGCTCGTTGCAAGAATGCAAGAATCGCAGTAGCTGCCGGAGAGATTCGAGATATGCCTGGAGTATTACAGAATGTTCGGATGTCCGTGCGTCGGAGATGTGAGGCATGCATTGTAGCCCGTGGAAGAAACTTCGAACACTTACTTTAATCCATGTACCTTTTGCTTCTTTTCATGTATTATTAAAACGATTTCTCATTTACGGTCTCTTATCTTTATGGTGCTTCTGTGTACAACACCGCTTCAGGAAAGCATTTCCGACCCCACATTGCTATATGATTTCGAGTTGTCAGGATGTACCCTACCTCTCTTAGAAGTTCTGAAACGGTTCGCTGAAACACCCTGTATATAAGATTTATGCAACGTAATAGTAAAATGTTTTCATAATTTTAATAATTATCATAGCTTACATGCATAAAATTTTTAATTTCGCAATATTAATGCGCTAGAACTCAGATATCAATAATTATTCGTAATTTACACACTTTAATTGATATTGGTTTGTTTCGTGTTTGAAAAGATGGGATTGCACAACTGATTTTTCAATTACTTTCTAATATGATAAATTTTTGAAATTTTGTTTAAAAATCTGTTTTTTAGGAGAATACACAACTTTAGATTTTCAGAACTTAATTATCAGTTTTTAAAAAAATTAATTAAATTTTGATTCTTTTCAATTACTTTGTCTTGATTGCGAATTAAAAAAATGATTTTAAGACTTTATAATGTTTTTAACAAGGAATTCATAATTTGAAGAATTTAAAAAAATAGATAATATTTAATCTAAAGAATATTCTAGTTTAGTACATAAACAAAAAATATACTTAAGAGTTTTAGAATGTTCTATCATCAGAATCGCAAATAGAGTATGAAACTCTTAGTAGTTAGCTAGGCAAGGTAGAAATACCATTTTGTAGCTATAAAAAGTCTATTTTGAAAAGGTGTCTTAAATTCGATTCATAATCAGATGACGAGGATGATATCAGAGGTGGAATGTTCTCTGACGTATCAACCTGCATCAACAGGATAAACAATCTTTAATATGAGAACGTAATGTCATCTTAACAAAAGGAAACAGTTTTTATTTTTGAAATCTGTATGTAACTTTTATATGCAACCAACTAAACTTAAAAAAAAATCATGATAGTTTCTTTTATATATATTGATTAGATTTTCTGCCATATTTATAGCTTGTTACAAATTTTTTTAACATTAAAAGTGTGCTTCCTTTATTTTCACAAAAGAAATAATAAACCTTTTGAAGATTTTCTTATTAAATTCTCTCAATGGACGTAAGTACAAACATATACTTGTAATTTAAAAACTAAAAGCCTCAAAGTATTGACTGAACATTCTTTAATGCATTTTTGACATTATGTGTGAATATTTTTTTTGTTACTTTTCATCCTCCACTTTTGAAAAATATAAAACATTAATATTTTTTTTTAATTATTACTTTGATACTTCATGTGGTGACAACTTCTTAAATGCTTCTTCGTTCATTAAATGAATTTTTTTTTTCTGAAGGCGTTTAGAATTTTTATGTGATTCTGATAAAGATCAATTATGGACCAAAAAACAACAACAACTTGAAGTCTGTACAGGGAATGGTTTTTATATAGTAACTCTATTGATTCCGTTTTTTACAGAATATTGACAAGAAACACATTTCAGTTTTATAAATCTTGAATCATATACATTTTTTTTTCGGCCGCAGCTTGATTCAACTATTTTATATTCATTTATTTTATCTAGTAAAGAGCATTGCATATGGGAAGTTTCGCAGGAAAGTGTGTGTGATACAAAGATTAATCCCCTTTAAGGTGTTTGGTAGAACAAAACACGGATATTTGTTTATAGTAAAGAATGAAAGTTCAAAGGGACCGCGTTCTTGTCACAATAAAAAGACAAATAGGACTATATTCTGGAGAAATGTAATCTTTTTACACTTTTTTTATTTAATCTGATTTATTTTATATTTCTAAGGATGGAAATTAATGGCTGAATTTTCACTTACTTTCTTATATGCTAGAGTTTCGAAATTTTGTATGTGTGCGGATTATTAATGACAATAAATTTGTAGTACCTTTCCTTAACATTTTAATTCATTAATTCAAAAAATATTGATTCTATGAGGGTGGAATTGCTAAGTAGTAAATTTGAACAAAAACTGAATTCAAGGTTTAATAATATTTATTATAATGAATTATAAATTAAAGGCTAAAAAATAGAAAATAATATAATGTAATATAATAATATAATATGATGTAATATAATATGATGTAATATAATATGATGTAATGTAATATAATAAAATAATATTAATTAAGAAAAAAAATATATTATTCTTACTCGTTGGAATCCTTATACACCCATAAAAAACTCTATTTAAGTAAAATATTTTCAATTCAAAATATCATTTTATGTAAAATAGCAAAATATACAAAATCTTTGCATCTTCTGAAACTTTAATTAAAATGAGAATATTTATTCAAGACTTTTAAAATATTACAGTTTTTTTCCAAAAATTTAAACATTTTTCAAATCGCTTTTTAAAAAGTTCAGATCTTTAAAATTATAGATTTTTTTAAAACAAAAGAAACCTAACTTCCTCTATAAATTATAAATAATTTAAAAATAATTATAGAAAATTTAGCTAAACATTGTGAATGGCAACTTAAATTTGTGTTTACAATACAAAATATAAACATAGGCATTTCCATCAAGTTGTAATAATTTGTATCAGTTTTAAGTGGTATGGAAACTTCAATTGATTTTGTAGTTGAAGAAACATTTCTGAGCATCAATAAGGCGGAATAAAGCGTATTTAATTACTTCTTTTTTCTATGTTATGACTTCTTTAATTCTATATACTCAACAGATCTCAATCGACAATATAATGCTTAGGGGCGCTAAAGAAATAAGTTTTTAATTAATACAAAATTGACTAGCTAATTAGTCGACACAAAACTTTCTCTTAAACCTTTTTTATGCTTCACAACATCGGTTTGAAGAATATGAAGAAAATCTTTACCGTCGTTTGGATTTACATAGAAATAATTAAATTTTGGGTTTCTATTTTATTTTTATTAATTTTCTTTCCATTTCGTAATTAAATGTCTAAAGAAATAATTGTTTTCGAAAGTTTAAAATAGTATAGTGGACTTAAAAATGAACATTGGGATAATATGTTAAAAATTGATCTCTTTATCGTTTAATGCTTCTGACAAGGTCTCGTGTCACATAAGAAACGAAAAGGCAAGCACATGTTTGTTAGATTTCAAATTATAAAATACCCATTCAATAACTTAAGCATCTATCATTCCTATTCTCCATATCTATGATACAATTTAAGTATTTAACGAGCTAACATCTTTTTCTTATATGTCATAAATTAAAGGAGAACTATGGAATATAACACGAATGCTTTTTGTGCAGGATGCAGATTGTTGTAATTTGGTACCTGTTTAAAAATTATAATAACTAAAATTATGAACTTTATTTTTTTATGATGTACATATTACGAAAGAAATGAGAAACATACACACATATGTGTGTGAAGAAAAATCAAATGAATATTTGTATATCATTCCTTAGATCTACTGAATTACTGAAAACTTGTAGAAAATCTCTAATTTTCTTGTGAAGATTTCATACCAAATTCCATTCATACAGCTTGCTTTATTTTTGAGATTTATTGTTCATATATATACGAATAGATATACAGACAGATAGTCATCCTTTTGCTGCATCTTTGTCTATCTGACACAGATTTTTATAGATAAAACTACATGCCAAATTTCATTCATTATGAAATGCGTTTTCTTGCTCACATGCACACTGATAGGCAGGAGATAAAATTTACACCAACGGATTTCATCCACTATTTGATGTATAGCTACAATTTTGATGTTAACATTTTACACGAAGTTTCATTCATTTTCCAAGTTTTTGAATGACCCTGTCCACAAATAAACAAACAAAAATAATTATAAAAAAGAGTTTTTCGACTTAACAGAAGTTGAATGCGTGAAAATTTTAAAAATCTTTATGTAAAATTATTGGCGATTTCTCTGCTACCTGCTAAATGTATAAATAAGTTACTCATTAGTATACCTAATTGCTTTATGAAATTGTTGACCAAGTCAGAAAGAGTAATAATAAATAAATAACTTCACACTTAGATTTATTATTCTGTAAATTAACTAACCATATCCAATTAAAAATTACAATAGGTGGTCTTACTGAATGATACAGCATACAATATGGTATTAATAGAACTCCTTGTTAGAATTGGATTATTACAGTGGCAGAGTAATATAGAACATTGTTTCTAAAATAAACAGTTTTTAAAATATGCGTAGTTAAAAATTACTGTTATCTCTATATAATTAGTTTTGCAAATTATTGCTACTTAAAAAAAAGTTCCATTTGAATAAAATTTATAGTTATTTATAGTTTTTAAATGAAATTTAAAATTATAAACAGAAAAAATATCATCAACAACATTATATAAAACTTGATAATGGATTGGAAATGGTGTGCAATTTCAGACGAGTGGTTCTCATTTTACATTAAAATCACTTTGCTAATTGCAATATGCAGTATCACCCGGCATTCCCATTTCTAACAATTTTCCTTAGCTTATAACACATTTTGCAGGTACTCTGAAATTTTAAAGAATTCTTGTTATATGTATATGTAAAAGTTTTACCGTGGTTTACAATTTCCTCCATCTTACATAACTACTCATTTGATCCCTTGAAATGTGAAACGTAGATAATACTGTAGTAACAATGCTAGCTTAGCTACTGGTGCTTGAAGAATTGACGCAGATGATTATTATATTTAACATTTTAAAGGGAGACATATTACAATTTCAACATTTTTCCATTTTACTTTTTATTGAAAATATTGTGATAGTATGGAAGCTTAACATTTAAATGAAATCTTCTTTAAACGAAAAAAAAATCATTTATGTTTCTTTAGTTGAAATTTAATTTTTAAAAGCCATTTTAAAATTTCCTTCGATTCTTTTCGACATTTTTGTATCATATTTCATGTGTGGATTATCTGAAATTTATTACACCCAACTGTGCATGGATTTAAAAGTACATCTAATGTTGGTTTATCGGGCGAATTTTAATTAATGTATAAAAAGATTATCATATACATAGTTTAAACAAATTGAAACAATTTAAACTATCTTATATACATTTTAAAAATAAGATGGTGATGGAAAAACTTAACATAGACAAGAAGAAATTTGAAATTATGTCTTACGTATGCGTTTCATTTGTTATCATAAATAAAAATATCAGTTATCTTAAATATTAAAGGTACCACTATGAAATTTGGACACAATAAGTAGAAGGTTAAATCCAATAAAATAAAATAAAAATTGATACTTGACCAATTTTCGAGTAACACACCTTCTTAAGAATTTATAGATTTTTATTCAGTAAAATAATTAGATAAATTGAATGGAAGCAAATTTTATACTTTAACTGATTTAATGAGTTATTTCTTGAAATAAATAAATTATTTATCAATTAATACATACTTTCACGATAAAAGTTATAATTACAGTTGTTACACTAGAAAGTAAAAAGTTAGGCATACACAATCACTGTTGTTGTTTGATTTAATGTTTGCAGTAATAGCAAGAATTTTTGATTCCATTGTTTAATATTAACCATTTCATGTTTATTTTCAAAATTTCAAAGAGTTTCTCTTGTGAAGAGGAAACAAACAACGTTAAATGTAGATAATTATCTAGGTAATTTTTACATATTTTGAAAATACTTTGAATTATGATTTCCAAATTATTCAATGCAAACATTCTTTATCTATATTTATTCATCTCTTCTAAAATAGTTGATCTAATTCTAAACGTTTCGCTACTTCAGAATATTTCGTATCAAAATACATAATTTACTTTTTACCCTAAAATTCTTCTCATTGATATTTCTGTCAATCTCATAAAAGAAGTCTTTTTAATATGTTTCATTTTGTACAAACAAGTTTGGTTTAAGTACAAAACAAATTCTAGGGATGTCTGGCTACAAAACAAAAGGAAAAGAAGAAAAAATTTCGCTCGAATAATCTCAGGTAATTATTTATTGTTATTCGTGATATGATTTAATTGTTTCATCCAGAGTTTCGCTAAATTGCCTTAGCGAAATTATTATTGCCAGTAAATTCCATTGAAAGAATCTCACTTTGAAAAATAATTATTGCAAAATCGATAGAATGGGGAAAAGTCAACAACATTCACGTTAAAGAAGGCGTGAGCGGTATTCTTTACTCTGGGAATAAACAACGATTTTGAGTTGAATAAAACTAAAGAAATCAAATGTAGTCTTTTGTTGAATTTAATGGTTTAAGCAGATATTATTTATTACAAGAATAGATGTTTACAAGAATATGTAGTGAAACATATTTTTAGGGCACATTTGCTGTATCGTTTTAATAATTTACGCATATAACAAAATTTAGATTTGTAATAAAAGAAAAAATAAATGGGTACACTGGTTTTTCGAATAAGTATATTATTTCCATTTTTCTCTCAACAAATAAGCAGGAACCATATTTGTTTAGTATTAAAATAAAATAAAAAGAAATTTTTTGAATTAGAATGCTTTATGTATTCATTTTGGATTTTACGCAGTATATGGAATTATATTATCTTCTTTGCTGTGTTATATCTGAACTCACTTATCCATATCCATGACTCATGAAAAATGGGCAATGTTATAAATGCTTTTGATGAAAGCGAAACTTGTTTTCTTATGAAGCACTGAGTTATTGCATGTTTGCAGGTTTGAAGATTGCATGTTTTTCTCCAATATATGAAAAAAGATTGCTTAAATGGTTGACTTTCAAGGGGAAATGTCTCACATCTGTGTATCAATAGGGGGGGGGGAAACGATCAAAATCCTCCTAAGCAATACCTTTCTTAGATGCATATTAGTTTAACAGTTTTGTTTAAACAAATTTGTATAAAACATCTTGAAGACAAAAGGTATTTGAGAGAAGTTGTTTATCCATGCGAAGCATAAGCCCACATGATCACTTGTTTTAGAGCATGTCTCAAGCTTATAAGATTTGAGACAACCAAGAATTTAATTATACAGGAATGAACAAATTAATACCAATAAAAGGAAGAGTTTGAGCGTGCATTGACGCTTCACATATGTAAAGTTACAAAACTCAGCCGATATATACCTTAAACGAGGAGGAAATTCATTTCAAAGCGATTTTTTTAAAACTTTTATTAGGATTTTAATTAGTTAAAAACTAACAGAAATTTTATGTTTTTCCTATATATCGAAAAATATTGAACACGAATCTGATTTTTACAGTATTTAAAGATATAAAATTATGCCTATTTAATTGTCGTGAAATTTTTTGCTTTTCTTTAAATTTAAAAATCTTTTAAATTTTAAAATGTTTTTTGCATGATTTTTAACAAATATTTCATCGTTTCAATGAAATTCAAACTGTTTACATCAAATATTTATTCTCATGATATTCTCCTACTGCTGAAATCTCAAGAAAGATTCCAGATCATTTAAATTTTTTTTAAAGAAGAATATTGATGCAATAGAAAAACTAGATATCTAGCAATGACAGTAAATCAGAGAACAAATTGAAATGACACATCAATTCTTATAGCATATGTTTGGATTAGAAATGAATAGAATTGAATGAAATACTTCTAACACTGTGCGATATATTTGCAAAGGGAGCTGGGTGCTGTAGGCGATAACTTCAACAATTCTTAAATCAGAAAGTGTAATTCATTGAACAAACTGATTATGAATAAGGAGAATATTCCAGCATCTGTTCATTCTTCATGAAGACAGTAATTTGATTTATCTTCGCAAAATTTGGACCTTTGAGAAAGGAGTATTTATTTTCAGAGAGAACGTCGAAGAAAGGCATAAATGGTTAAAGCCATGTTACATATAAAATAACCCGTGTAAAAGTTTTAGGGTAATAAGGATTGAATAACTTTATATAATTTTGTAAAAGCTATATAAATCAAACAGGTATAGTTAAGATGCAAATGATATTTTTTCGATTGCAGTTGAAATTTCGAAAGAAAGGATCAAAATTATTTGCGAGACAAATCTCTCATTTTTTTAAATAAATAGGTACTATGAAAAAATGCTATTCTATATACTAAAATAGAATAAGTTTAATAATATCAGTCCGGAAAAAGCAAACTTTTATTAATGTATTTAATTGTAAGATTTTTTTTATTTCAATTATTTTTTTTTAACTTTTAATTCTTCAATTTATAATATATTATGATAAATATCATAAAATATTGATATTAATTTTTTCAAGATGACTACCAGAGGTATGGAATCATTATATAATTTAATGAATCAATTAACATATAGATATTTCCCTAAATATTAAAATTATTTATTTTGTCGGAAATAATAATTTATCGGAAAAATTTCAATTTTCTAGGACATTAAGAGGAGACTGGAACCATGATCAAGTGGGACAATCGAAAACTCGGTTAATAGAGACAAAATATTAATTCATAAAGTTTTACTTTCTAAAAGTTTTTCACAAGTTGTATGCCTGAAATTAAAAATTAATCAACAAGTATTATTGACAAATACTTGTTATTGAATTTTCTATCTACCTTATTTGAAATACAAGTTAATTATACTAAGAGTATTCCTGATTTTAGAAATCCTTTTCCAAATATTGATTTTAGCTGTTTCTTTTGTATTTTTCCAATGATTTTCCCCAGAGTGTTCTTAATAGAGTATTAGCTCTAGTTAAGGAGCTCGAATTTTTTCCGCCAAATTTGTGGTACCATTTCTTTATGAAATGCACAGAATACCGTTTTCAAGAATGATATTTCATTTCAATTTTTTGCCTTTCTAAATAACTACAGGAACTATAAATTTAACTTCCCAATAAAGTCATTTAGAAAGGTTTTGTTTCATGAAAATCGACTCTAATGCCTACTTTGATACCACTGACTTCAGTGAAAATAAAAGAACACCGCTTGATTTTCTGGTACTTTTTTTGGACAGTGATCACTTTATATATAGGATTATATAAGTTCATATATAGGATTATATTATATAGGATTATATAAGTTCGGATTATATAAGTTCGGATTATGGAAGTTTATGGGGGAGTAATAAAGGAATGTATTATGAGAAGGGGTAATAAGTTAGTATATTTGATTATATTGGACTTAACCATAGCTATATAAGAGAGTTAATGCATGGGAAATTTTTATTGAAAATGTGTTAAAGATCTTATAGCTGTAATCTATTATCAAAAGTTACCAAAGTATCTTGTTATTATTTAACGAGAAAAATAATGTATATCCCTACTACTGAATTCTATGAATACATAGAATTCAGTACTCATACACATAGTCTTAATTACTATCGTATTTTAGACAAATGAATTTTAATAATTGGATTTGAATTATTTGTGAATTTTTGTGAATGCAGTGATATTTTTTACGATATATATGTAAATATATAGAAAATAATTATCAATTCACTAATTAAAATAAACTTCATTCTAATCTGTATATTCGCCATAGAGGAATTATATGACCAAATTATAAAGGGATAGAGGAACCTAAAATATTTTTTTATATTATGGAATATAAGCTAGGTGAGGAAAGAGAAGGCACTGTTAGGGTTAAGAATTGTTTTCTAATGAAGCTACTAATTTGTTCATTGCAAAAACTTTCCTTCGCCACTAGCAAGAACCATATATTTTATGCATGGATATATTTTTAATATTTATATAAGGACGTTACAGATATAAAAATTTTCCCTTTGCGTAAAGGCTGGTACAAATATTCCTTTGGAACACTCCAGTTTTTTCTCCTAATCATTTTGAAAGCAAGAATAAGAAATGCCTCCATGTATATCGAAGAAACTGCACATGTTTTTTTTCAGTGGTTTTAAAATATGAAAGAGCATTGTCTGGTTCTTCTATAAGTTTCTTGCTTGCTTTAAAAGGTCATTTTTGAGAATTCATGCATGAAAAGTACCATTAGCAATATCTTTATTAATTTCTTATACCTTTTTATCAACTAACCAGATTTCTTAGTCATCATATTGCTCAAGATTTCATTTTCATCGGTTATCTATGCTTATAATAAATCTCAATGTGTGTGTGTGTGTGTTGGCGCTCTACAGACCAGACCAATCAACCTACAGCTACAAAATTTGGCACGTGTATACCTTGGAGACCGGTAATGTGCACCTGGGTGTTATTTTTTCGAATTTTTAATTAGAATTTTATTTATTTAAAAATTAAGCGAAATTTTGGCGTGTTTCTGCTATAACTTCCGAAAATATTACCGCACAAAAAAGATTTTTACATCAAGTTAAAGATCAAAAATTTATCTTTTAAATGATACCAATGTTTTAACCTTAAAATTAAATTTCTATTTTTAATGAATTTTTAAATAAATATTTTAACTCTATTTTTCAACAATTTTTTTCGCACAAAATAAAAATAAAATTTAAGCTGCACTACCACTTTTCGCATTCATGGGAAAATATTAGCTTTTTTCAAAGTTTCGCCATCACATTGATTAAAGCTCCAATTAAAAATAAATTAAATCGTTTTGGAAATGAAATCTGCAAAAATATAATTTTCGGCACGTGTCTGTAGGAAATGAAACAAATAAGAAATATTATTTTTTCTAAAAAATAAATTCAAGAAAAATTATTTTATGATCTTTTACACTCTCTATATTATTAATCCAATAAATCAGTTTTATTTTAAGGCAAGTTTTGTTTAATATGAACAGGATATCCATTCAAATCAGGGCCACACAGCTAATTTGTAAACCTTTAGTAAGACACAGATCTGCTAAAATGGTCTAAATGGAAAATGATTATATTTTATGTAACTTGATTCAATAAATGCTCTAATAAATAACGAATTTTTGATTTTACATAAAGCTTCTGCTGTGGAAATCACGATGAACAAAATGTTCTTGAAAGACTAATATTTTAAATAAAAAGAGTTAATTTCCAATCAACTAAATCAATCACTTAAACTGACTGATTTATGAAAATTTGAATTCACTATTCAATAAAAAAAAATGGATAATTTTAGATTTTGAAGCGATCGTTTCAAAGAAAATACGCCAATCAGCGCGCAGGTTTCTCAAGATTAATTGGCCTGATTATGAAAATGTTGAGTTTTTCTAAATTTTTAACATTCAAAACTTCATAAATAAGTCTTAGTTGATCGTGGAAAATAGAAACATTCATTCATTTATTTAAAATTTGGTGTGTCCAGAATATTTCTCAGAATATGTTACCTTACTGCATTAAATTTAGACTTCATAATTTTTGGAATATATTTATAGGCCGGAACAAAATATTATTATTGATTTCATTTCAATCCTTTTGTAAGCAAAACTAAAAACTGAATTTTATGCTGAATCTGAGAAATTTTTGTTGAATTATTCTTTGAGATATGACATAAATTATGAAAAATATTTTGTAATTCACATAAGATTTAAATACTGAGCGATTCTGTTTGAAATACTCATATTCAATAATATTAATAATAAATAAATAACAATAAAAATGATAAATAAAATAAAACGCTTGGTTTTATTAAAAAATATCTTTACATTAATTGCAATTTCATCATTTCCACTTTAAATTAAAGTTGAAGTTTTACCGGAAATGACAACAAATTATTAAAATATATATAGTAAATTGAACGAAACGATCTGAACAACAGTATAAGTTTGGTATGACTATCAAAATTTGAAGATTAAAAATGTTTTGTTTGAGAATCTATTAAGAGACCAGTTATTTAAAATATTTAATTGAAAATTGTAGCGAGCGGTAATACTGGCGAACCGGCTGGTCATCAAAGGCGGCTAGTATTAAATATTCTGAACATGGTCGAAAAATATGCAAAAAAATGTTTAGAAAATCCATGCTTAGAGGATTTGAAGCTAGATATAGTGTTGGTGATTGCTCCTCTGGAAAATGTCTTAGGAATAGTCTTTGGAATGTATAGAACGAATCTGAATTAAATTGAATTCATAAACCTGAATATGACTACTCTTGAATTGATTTTAATTTAATTTTTAAGATCTTTCATAGACGCTTGCTTCCAGAATTAGCTTTTCTGAATACGTGTTCAATGATAAAAATAATTTATCATCGCTCCCTGAGCTATCTTTCACACAGCTTGTTCCACTGCAATAAAGGTATTGGATTAGTATTCTTAATCCGGAAAGTGAATTTATCCCTGGATATTTGAACACACAAAACATAACATTAAACGTTGATTACAGTATTTTTAAAATTGTCGTAGAAAAGTATTCGTAATTCAGAGTGTCATTTGTTATTTCCGAAAATCCCTTTACATTTCTGCTAAATGTTGATTCTCCGAAAACGGAAGGAGGATTATTCCGGAATTCAATTGTGAAAATCTAATCCAACTGAGCGAATTCGTTTGAATTCCAGTTCGATATTATTCTTACATGATTCAGTTGATTTAAATAGGAACGTATGTTAAAAGTTAGCTAAACCATTCCATTGATTAATTACGAGAATCAAATTTAAAATGCATAGAAAGAATTTACAATCTTGCAAAAGTATCTTTCTAATGCAACTTCATTTCAACAGTCTGTAGTACTCATGCACGGTTTTCAATTAAAAATTTATTCTTTTGAAAAGAGATGTAAACTGTTACCATTAATTCAATCTTAATGATTTAAAATCGTGAGAATAGTCATTCTCGCTCAGAATTCAGGAATTCCTCCGAACAATTTAAATCTTGTTTCTAAAATTAATTATCGATCCAGAAGTTAAAAAGTAAAACAAACAACAATACCATATTACTGATAATAAGAGATCTTTCGGATCTTAAAATACATGCGTCGCACTGATTTGTGAAGTTTTCTTTACATCTGTTGCAATTTAAAACTTATATGCTAAATCAAAATCCAGTTTTGAAGATACGTTAACCGCTTTGATAAAGTACTTATATCAAATACAGAATGATTCAAAAGTCCGTTAACATTTGAAAATTCAATAATTTACAGAATATTGTAGGTAGAGAGGTAGAAATAGACACACATGCTTGAAATAACATGGGAATTTATAGAAACCAAAAAAAGTGGGAAAAAAACACCCAATAGATGGCTTTTCATATGATAACAAAAGCAATAATTAGCATAATAACTGATTTGTTATAAAGACTGTGTTCTTTATAACAAATGCTCAACATCACGATCGTCATTCTACAATAATACCTGCAATCGAGGAACAATGTTAGAAGCAACACTGTGCAAAATATCTGTAGGTGTGGGGAGAAATTTTTGTTCGATATCGTCTTTTAGCGTCGTTAATGAAGTCGGACGATAGAGGTAGACTTGCGACTTCAGGTAACCTCATAACCAATGTCATGCGATGAGGTTTCAATTATAGTCCTAGGAATTTTGATAGCCCAAAATCTGCAGCTGTGGGAGTTGACAGTCCCTCGGAGTGTGAAATGGGCTTCGTCGTTCCACAACACATTAGACAAACAATCGTCATGTTCTCCCCTTTTTTACACTTCATTAAAACCCCAGTCATTTCAAGCCTAATTCAATCTTTACTTCTTTACCTATATTATTACGTGAACTATTAAATATCTAACTTTTGAATAACTCTATATCATATCCCCAACTCTCTAACCACATTAACTTGAAAACATATAAATCAAATAAAGATGTGAGCTTAATAGGTCTTTTTTGAAAATATCTTATAACTTTAAACGAGCAATTTTTGTTGACGTATAAATTTATTTAGTGTATCTCGGAAACGACTTTAATGATATGGATCAAATTTTATATTTAGATAAGGTTTTACTTTTTAATTTTATCTATATATATGTCTTTTCTGAAAGAAAAACATTTTTTATAACTAACTATTAGAACTCTTTTCTATCTGTTCTCATACTGACAATGTTATATATAGCCATCTCGTAAAATTTTGTTGTATTTGCATTGTTTCCATAGGATGATAACCTACTGGTACCTCACAATTTTGTGAGATGTCGCTATATATCATTATCCGAATACGAATACGTTTGGATCACATCCAGTAGCAACAATGCAATTATTGTGTTAGCCAATCAACTTGTACAAGTAACATTACCGAATTTGGGCATAAAATCAATGTTGTATCTGTATTTCTTTCGTTAAAAGGAACTTATACGCTTTACTTAAAATGTGTATTTGTAGCCAACCTGTGCCCTTTACAATGCCTAGGAAAACTTGGAGAAAAACGTTTAATTTTAATTTATGCAGTAAAGGCTCTAATAGCATGTTAACCTGAGGGAATTCATATATATATATAATGTTATTTATTGTCTAACCTAAAAATTTAAAATGTTTCTGCATGTGTTTCATGTTATAAGTTTCTATTTTTCTTAATTTTTCCTATGCTTGAAGGTTTTATCTTCGTAAAGATGGAATTTGGTAATTTATTGTGTAGTTATTTCTTGATATTCTAGGTCTTTGAAATTTTGTACTATTGCATCTTACCAAAGAAGATACGCTATTTCAATATTCCATGACTAAAATATCAATAAAATAATAGAATTTAATTAAAAGGGAAAACCATTTGAAAAATATCGTTTGACAGTGAATTTCAGAAAAAAAATGATTATAAAATTTTATAATGACTATTGTAATAAAAAGACTAAAAATTAGAAAACAATCATTAAAAATATCAGCAAATTAAAATGAACGCAAGCTTTTAATTTATATATACTAAAAAGGAAAATATTTGTTGTCAAAATTCTAGAAGACGGAAGACTAGGATTCTAGAAAACTTTAAAACTGTTAGAAACTAAAAACAATACGTTAAATTACAAACTATGCTATGAGAAAGAAAATTCCTAAACTTTCATTTAAATTAAAATTTAATAATTTTAATTTTTTTCTCATAAAATTTAATTTTCATTGAATTTTACTAAATATTTTTGTTGGTATCTAAAGGTTTTATGATTCTCTGTTTTTCCTCCAGATTTTTTTTTAAAAATATTTCTAGTTTCTTAGTACATTTTTAGTAAGTGATTTAATGAATTTTCATTTCATTGGTAATTATTTAAAGAACACTTTTTACTAGCCATGACATTATTTCAGGATATATACATTTTAATGACATTATTTTATGATATGTCATTGTATGTTTTGTTTGAGCCAATACTCTTAGCGATGAAGAGGAAATATCGTAATATTTTTTTACAAACTTCATTTCTTCATTGTTCTGAAATGTATTGCTTCAAAAGCCATTGCGCAAATATCTGCATTGTACAGAAAAAAAGATGAAGTTTTGCATTAAAGAAATACTCATAAAAATTTTTGAGCCGATAGTTTATTTCTTCCTCTCCATCTGAACAAAGAAAAAATATTATAAAATGAATAAATATGAATTTAACTGGAAAAAATATGTATAAAAGTTTGAAAGATTTAAAAAAAAGAGTTCAAATTTAACTTTCTGCAACCATTTTTATTGTGAAACGATGTAATTTTATGGTTGATTTGACTACTTTTATGGCTCCAATGGGGATTGTAGAGGGAAATTTTAGCTATTAGCTGGTCATGACTCAGGCAGGAAAATGGATGTAAATTGAAAGTACTTTTGATTTTAAAGGTCTCAAGAATGCTTGTTATAAAGAAATAGTTCAGCTGAAGCAAGTTTATCGAGGGTTTTAGGTTGGTAAGAATTTGTATTCTTGAACAAAGCATAGAAAAAGATAAATTTAGAACTTTAAATTTTATATTTCATGACCAATACATATATACATATTTATTATATTTTATATTAAAAATATGGTTAATAATGCTGTTATAAATAATGATAAACCTGGTTGTAATAAGAATTAAGAATAAAATAGTGCAGTTTGTTTTATGCTCCAAGAAATATTCAAAATTGTTTTGGAGTATAAAATCCAAAGTTAGAGCTTATTTTCATTATTTAATATTTACTTTTGTGGCTTAAGAAAACGGCAATCAGATAAAATTCTGTTTATAAGCTTTATTACATATACAAGAGAAGACTTTTCTCATTAAAAAATTATTTATGGTTTTTTTTGTTCAGAGATTATTGGAAGTCAGTATTATAGAAGTCCAGCAAATGAAAAAAATTTTAAAATATATGTTGGAATATACAGGTTTTTGGGTGGACAAATATCTCATTCACTCTTTAAAAGTATAGATTGTTTCATTATTTTGGTGCATTATTTATTAAATAATTTTGCTATCTTCTCCATTTAAAGAGTTCCTGTTTTTCTCTATTTCGTTGAACGGGTTGAGAATTATGGTATTGTCCAAAATGATTAGTACGGAAAAAACACCTTTGTTTCAAGACATTGGCTTTAAATGTCTTTTTCAGTTTCAACATACAAAAGTAGAAATTCCAAAAGTATATTCTGTTTCGATTTTGGAAGAAATTTAAACTCAAATCATCTTATTTACATCTCTGCATAGAACAAAATGTTTTGTCCCGACATTTTTATTTGTAAAGGACCCTAAAATTTTATTTATGTTAAACGAAAAGGTGACCTAGACTTTTGATCGTTCGTATTGATTTCTTTACACTGCTCATTGTTCATACCATATTTTACAGAAAGCTGAAACCAACGGGTGTTTGTTAACTGATGTCGTTAATTATAAATCAGATGCAATATTCATAAACACAAAAATAGAGTACTTTACTGGGGATGACACCTCTAATGAATTGTTTACTTATTATTTGTTGTTTTATCACAACTCTTGAGAAGAAATTTAAGAGCAAGGTACTTAATCATCTTTAATAAGAATATGGATCGCATTATAGTTTCATTTCTATGTTCAATCACATTACTTGGTATGCAATAACTGTATTCATTGCTAATGAAAGAAAAACTATGCATATTTCTCGCTCAAAAGAGAGGACAAACTTCTACACTTTGTTTTCTAAACATTTAAAGAGATTATCTTGAGATTTCGCCTTGTCGCAATCTATAGGTAAAAAAGTAAGCTGGCTTTAATAATTTGCTAATCTAAAGATGCACTGGTAAAATAACTAATATGAGGAAATGAATATTCTGAGGGTGCGAACATAATAGAAGATGCATAGATTCGTGCAATACATAAATAATCAATAACACATATTAGCAGCTCAAATGAATTTATACAATAATGGAATTTTATCAAATATCAAAAGTGTTCATAGCGTTGAAAATTACTGTCCAGGCTTTCCGATAAAAAGGGCAAAGGAAGTAAAAATGGTGCAAGACATCAGCTGATATTTGGCCACAATATCTTTCAATGGGTATTGTTATTTCATTGAATATCCTGATATATAAACATTATGTTTCAGATAGTCTAATAAAAGGAAAATGAGAGGACATTTAGTGAATTTGGAGTTACTACATCTGGTTCAATGCTACTTCGTTATGCAAAATATTTAATAGAAAACTTTCTATCAGGATACTTCCTCAATTTGCAATAGCATTGGAGAGGTGCTCTATCTTGATAGAATCCATATTTTTCATTTTCTAGCTTCTCTTGAAGTTGTAGTATAACACCGTAAAGTTGTACGTTGATTACAGCCTTATGGTGTTAATTAATTTATGGTGTTAATTAATTTACGGTCTTAATTAATTTTACAGTGTAAATTAATTTAAAGGTAATTTTCACCGTAATGTTGATGAAAATATCACCATAGAAAGAAATCCACTTAAACCAAAAGAAGGCAAATTTCTCTAAAATATTAACACCTCATAAATTTACAAAGTATGTATTTCATTAATAAATGATAATTATCTTTTGTTGTATTGTTTCATGAGAGCATCAGCTATTAATTTTGAAAATTATTTTTAATGTAAAAATTTAATTACAAAAATGGGATATTATAGTATTAATTAATTAGAATTCTTTGATAGATGATAATCTGCATTTGTATTAATAATTTAATTAATTTAAATGTAATTTATGATTGCAACTGTTTACCTGATAGTTGTTTACTGAATGTATATAATTTTGATACACCCTCTATGTATATAACTTTTTACATGAAAATAAAAGGAAAAGATTATTCAGTTTCAAAATTTTCTAAACTATTATAATATATATTTATTACCTGCATACTAAATTCAGTTCCTCTTGAGTTGCAGCAAGTGCCAAATCTTCTCTCTGAGATATAGCTTCTAAGACTGTGAAACAGTCAGCAAACTCTTGCGCTGTGCAATTGGGATCATTTTCAGCAAAAATACCTGGAAAGATTGTTGAATGGTGAGTATTTCTAAATATTTTAAAATATAAAAACTAAGCGATAAGTATAAACGTGAAATAAAATGCAGATAAAACTTGCGAAACCTGTTTCTTGAGAAAAAAATTCATATGACGTATGAATGAGTAAATACTCTTTATATAGGATAAATAAATGTATAAACGCTGTTATAAAGCAAATAAAAAATCATAATACAATTTCATAATCTTGGTCTTTGCAAAAGTCAATTTGAAATTTTCATGACTTACAAAGTTACTGTCTATTATGAAACACGACACTGGCAAATATGTTGTCTGTAATATTCGTTTTGCATTCTTTATATCATAAGAAAGCACAGTATGAGAGATCAGCTTTTTTGCATTTTCTATAGATTAAGCAGATACAATATGAAAGTTCAAAAGCGTTTTATAATCAAAATCTTTTAAATGACCTATCAAGTATTTACAAACGTATTTATTTTATTTACAAATAAAATATTATCTCTCTCTCGTATAAAATATTATCTCTTAGGAGAAAATCGCAAAAAATTGCAAAGATAAAGAAACATTACAATGACTACAAGAATAAAAATTGACTTACGTTAAGCGAATGTAAATAATGACCTAATAAAGAAGAATCTATAAAAATTGCATAAATATGTTGAAAGAAAATGATTATATAAATTTTACATAAGTTTTATGCTTTCAGGTAATGTTTTATCAGAAAATTTCGCTTAATTAAAAAAAAATGTGTTAGTGATATTTTTATATTATATTTCCTTTCATTTAAACAAATTCTTGAAGCTGAAAATCTTTTGACATATTTTTTTTCCCAATTTGTCCAACGTGAATCCAAATTACTAACAAATAAATCCAAATTCCTGAATAGACTTTTCATCCACCTTTTCCTTCAAATATTGCAAAGGATTAGAAATGTCTTACTGAAAGCTTAAGAACAATTTAACATAGTCAATTTTCATTTATTAAAATTAAGTTTTCGTAAATAAAAAAGATTACTGTATAGTTACGTTACATATGTATAGTAATGTAACGTACTGTATAGTTACGTTACATTACTTCTTAATCAAAATGAATGCAGCACAACATTGTATATTGGTATTCAAGAATAATTTACATACATTATGTCATTTTCGGCACTTTGCGGGTTGAAAATAGTAAAATATGTATGATTTCAAATTAATTTGTGTTGTGAAATGGACCTTCAATACTTAATATAAATGTCTTTTTATTTAATTTCAAATTTTGTTATTTCATTTTATATAGAAATATAATTTTCTTTTAGATCTTAAAACTGCATATTGTCAATATACATACCAAAATATGTAATCTATTTGAGTATTCTTTTGCATACAGTTTATGTAATATTAAATTTTGGTTCGAGGTACTACGAAGGACAAAGAAGAAACTAGTAAAGTTGCCAGGATAATTTATCATTTAATTATTAATCATTTATTTATTAATAATTTTACTTAGAAACTATATTTCTATATATAAATGCTCAAAATTTGAAAGAAATTCTTATGATCAAACCAACAGTGAAACTGTAAATACTTTCAGGATAAGTAATTTATGCCACTGAAGTTGCAGACGGATGTTAAGAGGATTTAGTGTAATATAATATTTTACGTCAATTTTGTATTAAAATAATATATATAAATATTTTTAAAAAAATAAGTAACTCTATTTAAGTGCTGGGATTCGAATGCAATATTAAATATATTTTTTATTCTTGCATATGATGCTAACATATAATATGATTTAATACTAAATTTTTAATAAAATAATTAATTTTTTAATCAATAAAACATTTTAAAACAATTTTGTCTCGAGAAACGTCGGGTATCTCAGCCACAATTTATAAAAATAAATCCGTACTGCGAATGAATTATAATCCACAGCATGCCTGTGATGTCATTAGAAGTTTTCATGGCTTCACTGAAGATCTAATGAACAGCACCACAGATTTATTCGTCTCATAAACTAAAATGAATAAAAAAAAAGTAGTTGAATATTCCGTGTGGAGCGTGAGTTATACACAAGAATGATTTAAATAATAACTGGAGAAGGATTAAATTTGAAGTGGTAAACATCTGCCTAGCACTCGAAAGTTTGTCTGGAATCTCTCCCACTGAAAAGCGACAGCTTTAAACTGGGAGCTTTTAAACTTCGATTGACGACAGCAACATCTGCAGTTGAAAAATCTCATTTCATCTGGTTCGGAGCGCTTATCATTTGAATAGCAGCGACATTTTGTTATAAAACACCCGGATATGTGAAAGAGATCCGAACGAAGCGAATAAATAAATAAAATAAGTTCAAAAAATGTGACTGCGAACATACTAAATCAAAGCTTGAGATGAAATTCGGGAGTGGATGGTAAAAGATTAAAACGAGCGTTGCGATTGCTGAAAAAGATTGCTCCAGCCGAAGAGAATTGCTTTGACACATTTGAATGAGAAAAGGAAAAGGAATTTTAAGCAAATCTCTCCCGTGCTCCAACGGAAGTAGATTTTATTTTCCTCCAAATGCACCACCTAAGTGAAATGGGAAGGTCTTTTTGTGTCTGGCTGGCGAAGATTGTTACATCAGTGAAATTTAAAACTACTGCCATTATATCACATAAAAGAATGATTTATCATACATATATTTCGAGAGGAGATTTTTTTTCTAACAGAATCAATATCGAATTACGGGAAAAGCTTTTTAAAAACTGAAAATGAGATTCGTTTTTATTTCCTTTTTTTATAACTTTTTTTGTGCAGAAGTTATGATAGAAAGCAAAATTCCCGGTGGATGATGTTCATCTTAGGGCACGACTTATTCAAATGGCACTTTAACTTACTTTTTGATGTTAACAGAAATTTAAAATGTCCCCTCAAGTTCCAGATCAAACAAATACTTTCAAAATGAGAAACTTTTTTAAAAGAATATTTTCAGATAGCTTAAAGAATAGCTGTTCACCTAGGTAAGACTGTCAAAATTTTTCTTTTAATTAAGTGTGAAGGAATTAGTGCTTTGAGACACTTATTTAGTTATTGAATTTTATTTCATTTGGATGTTGCGTACAATTGTCCTTGACATTTCAAGTTTTATCTTCAACTTTTATAATACCATTGATGATATTCACATTTGAAAGGAATAAAGTGACTTTCCCTTCATTCTGATTTTATTTCATTCATATATTTTGATTTGGTCACATTTAGCCCTATCGGTTTATCCCAAAGAAATGTATGTAATTGTATTTACATCATGTACTAATCCGGAATATAGGGAAGAATGATTGGGAAGAGTGATACTCGGAATAATGCCAATGCTCTGCAGCTAAGTTCGATGGAATTTTGATAGGAATGATTCTGTATGTCTCTATCGTGATTACATAGACACAAAATTTTTTGGGCCTGGAATAACAATTTGCAAAAAAAAGAATATTAGAATTTGTTCTCTCACGTGAAGCTCTGTAATGAAAAAAAGATTATTAAACCCTATTCATGGAAAAAATTGCGTTACGAATATTAATGGTAAATTTATGTAAGCTTAAAAATAATTATTTATTTACTTAATAAGCAAAGGAACACATGAAAATTCTCTTTCCATGTGCTTATAAGATGACTTAAGCAAACAATAATATTGAATAAGAAAAGAATGATATGCCATAGAGGGCATGGTTAATGGAGAAAGAAATATTCCTGAGCCTTTTGTAGCTGGGGGAGGTAGAATCTGTTTACCTCTGTCGCATATTTAAATATCGTTGATGAAACAGTCTCATGAAACATACATAATACATACATAAGGCATAAATATCCGTTTAATAAGTATAGAAAAGCTTAAAGCCGCCAAATCATACAGCTCATAAACGATCCTCATTTCTTTGATTCTATGAATGAATATGAGAGAAAAATGTGATTCTTATTTAGGACAACAGAAAGGCTGAAAATTACACTTTTTTGGGTAATAGCAAGCTTAACAGTTTCAGAGATCTTGAGTATTATATTAATATGAAGGTTAATTACTCTTACAAACATTTACAATTTGTTTCTGAAATTCTTGGCGATATAATTGAAGAACATGGTGAATAGGGTAGACCAAAAATGGCTCTGAAATTTTTTTTAGATTTTAGTTTGGAAATAGAGAGGGAAAGTTATCTTTTATGTTAAAAAGGAATTTAAAACATTTGGTCGCAATACAACAACATCTTGAAGTTGCAAAAAGCTTAAAATTTGTAAAAAAAACTAAAAAATTATTAAAATTTTAAGAAAATATTTTTAATGAATTTTTCGCAGGTATAATGTTACAAAGGATGGTTTTAAATACGTATATAAGCAACATAACTAAAAAAAATATTAATAACAAAATATTCTTTAATGTCAAATTTTGCGTTTCTTACTACTGTATCCTTAATAATTACAAATGTTACAACTGCAAAATGTTTCTTTCTTCTCTATTGACACATTTAACTGTCTTTTTTTGTTTTAACTTTTGGCATACTCACACGTGAATCGATTAATGTTCTTATGTATACTTCTCTTGTGATTAAACTATAGACATTTTGAGCCAATTCGATCTACAGTTTCATAGCTCTTTCCACTGCTTGTGCGTGACAAGAAATCTGGGGAAAGTCGATAATGGAGTCCACTATATTATTTGGCTCAGCTTCAGATGCCTTGCATATAAATATAATATTACCATTTAAATATGTAATAAATATTACTTAAATTTTTAAAGGTAATATAGTTAGTTAGCTACTACAAGCGCTATGAAGAAGCAAAAAAAAGTAAATAACTACAAAAAATAGTTAAGTTTAATCAAGAACTTACAAAAAGTATTAGTAATTCAGCCATGGTTACTGGCGACAATGACAACGCTGAACATCAACTAATTAGATCCTTCAAATATATTCTAAGACATTGGATGAGTGCATTTTGAAAGTGGATGTATTTGTGTGGTTTAATAATAAACTAAAACCTTCATATACTTATGGTTCTAAACAACTGTTTAACCTTATCTCATATTCAAGATATCTCTATGTTGATCTCAAGAACGTTATAAACTCGATTAATCATAGAAAATGGGTACATAGCTGCTCCAGAAAATATCCTTTTGTCCATGATAAATCATAAACATAAAATTCAGCGAGAACTTGGTTTACGACGTATTTAAAAGCAAGAACAGAAAGTAGAGGCGGAGTCAGGAGGTTAAAAGTTCCAAAGATAAACTTCGATGCAAAGGCTTACATCGACATGATCTCATGGCTTGAAAATGATATAAATGAATCCCCCCCCCCTTGTTGTTGTTTCCAGAGACTGTCAAAGTGTTACATATTTCACTTACAGAAGGATCCTTCTCTGAAGCAATTTTGAGGTTATTTATAACATAACAGTAGCACTTCATAACAAATTTGTAAGTGGGCAGTTAACTTCAAGCAAATCACTAAATTTTCCAAAAATAGGACATTTTGACATTTGTTTTCTTCGTTAATTAAGTATGAGCCTTTTTTACTCACAACAAAGCACACAAACTAACAAATCACTTATGTTAATCAGTTACACAATAGACGGAGAGGAAATGCCAACTCAATTGAACTCGAAAAATGTTTTTGACCTGACACCAGCTCTGAGCTTGTCACCACACGCCGATAAATATCCGCTTCCGCTCAATAGCATACGCCCTGGCGATGACTCCGAGTCCTAGATGCCATACCAATGCAATACTAAAACTGTTTTTACATTTTTATTCATATTATAACGCCTATTTAAAACTTTTTATTTCATAACCGAGACATGCAAATTTTTTGAAAAAGTTCCAAGAAGTATCTTGCTGGTGTGGTGTGGTGTGGAGAGGGGGGTGCCAGCTCAGGTGTCGTCCTCGTCATCTGACCGCGGTTCAAAATTACGAGGTCCGTCCCAAAATAGCCCTAGTGTTGCTTCAAACGGGACGTTAATTTAACTAAACTAAACTAAACTAAACCAAGAAGTATCTTTTTATGAAACTTTAACATTCTTGCAGCACTTCAAGATATACTCCAATTTTTTCATATTTTTAATTTATCTTACCTACCCCAAAATAAAAATTCTTGGCGCTATTACAGATTAAAATTCAAAAGTTAATTATTTCTTTAAAAAAACTTTAAAATATAGCAGAAATTTCAATTTTATGAAACTTTTACATCCTTGTGGCACCTCAAAATGTACTTCAATATTCCTCATATTTTTAAGTTGCTTTTTTCGTTCCACCGTAATGGTGACGATTTCACTAGAACTAAAGACAATGGAGAATCAATACCAGTATAAGTGGGATACTCACAAGAATGCAAATCGTTGTTGGAAATCTGAAAAGAGACCATACAAACAAACTAATTTAAGAACGTCAAACGAAAAAAAAGAAGCTTTTGCAGCGAACAACATACTTGTTTTGTTTTGTTTTTATTTGATTCTTCTCATATCTAATTTTTAATTAATCTTTTGTTTAATTTACAGGAATGTTGCTGATCATTTTTTTAATTATAATCTTATATAATTTGCTAAGGAAAATATTTTTTAAATTTAAATAATTCAGGCTAATCCTGATTTAACTTACTAATTCGAATATCAATACCACAATACCTCACGAAAGAGAATTGATGCGCATAAACAAAAGTTATATTCAATTTCATCTCATGTAATAATTATAAAATGAATTTAAAATGTGTTTTGGCCTCTTTTTATATTCACAGTCTACTGAGGGAATAGAATGGGCAGTGGTCTCATTAAACATGTGTAGACGAAAAAAATAAAGATAATGAGTCAGTTCATCCTTGTTTTAAGCTTAGCTCCATCTTCTCCGTCCGGTGGAGTGAAATGAATGTTTATTTTTCAATCAAATATGGTTTTTAACTCAATAAATAATAGAAAATAACTAAATTTGGACATCATTAATGAACAATAATGTTGTTTTTCAAAAAATTTCCTAGCAAAAATGTTGACTTTAAAAATTAAGAAGCACCAAGACCCCCATCTCACCCTATTCACCTTTCTGCTACGATTAATGCCCAGTGATGATCATGGTTTGATTGCAAACAGGGCTGTAAATTAATTTGGAACGAACAACTTCATGACTTCCGCTATCAAACACCTTCGGGTATTCTGAAAGTGATAGACAATTTCATCCAAACTATTAACAGAACTGGTACTGTTTCAAATATTCTATGAATTCACACCATTAGTGCACAAAATTGGTGAAGATTTCGAAGGACTATTCACGTTTTAAATCAGTACTTATTATGCATCGATAATAATAGTGCGGTTGCACTTATAATATTGTTTAATCTTGTGTAATGATAGTCACTATATAATTCGATGTATATCTAGGCAAACCATTGAATTTTCTCTTCCTATAGAACAATAAAAATCGAGCTTTACAGTACTTTTTGAATGCTATTTCATTTGATTACTATTGTAATGGAAATTATGTTGAATTTTGCCCATTTCTATTGAAATCGTCATTGGCATTCACATTTGAAAGGAAGATAGGTACTTTACCTAAAATATGATTTTATTTCACTCCTTTGACTCAGGCGCACTTAGATCAATAGGGTAGCCGTAATGAAATGTACGAAGCAAGGTTTATATAACATGCTAATCCAGACAATTAATAACTCTCTTTATAAAGATAAACAACCCTTTTTCTCTATTATGAAGGGGTTTTCATTCATTTATTATTTATGAATTTTAAAACACAAAATAAGTTAGGGATATTATTTTTTGGCTTGTTAATGTATAAACAAACATGGCCTGGTTTTTAAAGGAAGTATAAAGTGTATTTTTTAAGGAAAATACAGGAAAGGAAATAATTTGCCAAGAAATGACACAAAAATTATCAAATACACTTGTCAAAAGAAACTCAATCAATTAATGAGATTATTTCTCACTAACTTCTGAGTGCATGAAATTTTTTGAATAGAAATACATAGAATGGCCTTTATTAGAAAAGAATAGAATTTATTAGAATTTCTTTTAATAAATAAATTACATGAATTAAAAATCTCTGTCACATTCGGAACGTGAAATGCAAGCTGCAAATCATCTTATATGAAATTTGAAAAGCAAATGAAATAGAAAACTTCAATATGAAATGGGTTCCTTAACTAACTGCATTAAACAAATGAAGAAAATGAAATAACATCAATTAATGGCACAAATTAAATTAAAAGAAATTCATTTAAGAAATGTGTTAATTTTTCTTCAGTTTACGATTACCAAAAAATTTTAAGAATTGAATTAAGTACTATCACAAACGAATATCAATTTTATCATGTAAATAGAAAATAAACATAAAACATGAATTATACATAATTATCATCCCATTCTAATTTAATCATTTAAACAACCAGAGAATAAAAAAATTAACTAATTGGAGATGACTTAATTCAAGTATAAATATAACTAGCTACTCTTATAAGAGTTCTTTTTAAAACTAAAAAATTCATTTAATCGATTTTAGTAACTTTAGAGCTAAACTCTGACAAATCAACAAAATAAAGGCTTTACAGCATTTTTTAGAGTAAATAGTCTACTTCATTACTATTATTTGATTCACAAAGGAAGCAAACATTTTATTGAAAATTCGATACGTATTCTAACGCTAATGCATAAAAAAATAAATATTTTTGTAATGATATTTTAATAATTCAAAGATGAATATACACATGTTCAAAGGAACTTCCAAATTCATCAGGAAAAGTAATTCAGAACTGATATTCTAAATACTGAAAAGTAAATAGTGACAAATGAACAAAATTTGCTCTACTGAATTACAATACTTTTTTAGCATAACCAGTTACTCCCATTTTCATTATTTTTTGAGTCACGAAGGAATCATCTACTTTACTGAAACTTCGATATCCTTTTGGAATGCTTGTATATATCGTAAAGTTTATAGATAAAAGCTAAATCTTTTGAAATGCAATCTTAACAATTCAAAGAATGTATATACATATGTTTAAAAAAAACTTTTGAAATCATGAGCAAAAGGTAATTTCAGAACGCAACAACATTTACCACAGCTGTTTTTGACAACTATTCCTTTTTAAAATCTATATCCACGTATGCAAGATCTCGGGAATCGTTATATAAATGGAATTCCCGTTGCAAGTGCAATAATGTATTCTGTAAAGTTAAAGCGATTTCGGATCAAGAGAGTGCATTAATGAAGTTAGTTTCTTTGTTTCGCTGAAGACCATTTTCTGGCTAGAAAGTCTTGAAATTGCCTGCTTTTCCGAACTTTCATCTATGAGAAGCACAATGCTTAAAAAGGCTATTAATCTTCTCGAGACTTTATAAAAAAAAACTTTAATTGATTAAAAAGATATCTGAAAATAATCTGCCTCCAAATGTTTTTCTTTTGCAATGTGCTTATGGCGTCTCTTTTGCGTTTTTTCAAGTGTTGATTTACTTTTAACAAGGTATGGAATTCTGTTTAATTTGAATTCTGATCTCTTCTGGCACCGAAAAGTGAACAAGCTTTTCTAAGAAATAAATTCGATTTGCATTCTGAAGATCAACGATGTTTTTTGATAATTATAAAATCAATCTTCAAAATTCTTCCAGTATAAAAGTCAAGAATAAAATGTTAAAAAAATACAGGGAGAAAAATTACCCTGAGAAAATAAAACTAAAAACTTAAACAATATAGTTTCTTGTGCGAGGGGAAAAAGTTGTTCAATTCCATTTGAAGAATTCGTTTAATTACTTCGAAAACGGGGAATATTGCTTAAAGTTAGAGGGTGATTGAATAAAAAGCGACAAGTGCTTGCTTTGATTTCGTGTTTTCTAATGTAATTATACTTTGTTACATGAAAAGGCTTTTTGCGTTAATCTTATGAGAGAATGTTGCAAAGGTGTTGAAACTAAAGAGGTTTTAAACGTAAGTAAGCATTCTTTTATTTGAAGAATTGTATTTTCTTTTTCGTTTTTCTTTCAATTTAATTTTTATGTGCGAGTGCGTATTAAATTTGTCATAACTTTCAAAATGTTTCGTTTCCAAAATTTTATTCTTATTCTATATTTTTCGTATTTTATGACCTTGCAAGGTTTATTTCTATGACATTTAAAATTTCGATATAACCAGCAATAAGTGCTCAAAAGAAAAGTTTTTAATATGACATACACATCTGCATTTTTATAAGTATATCAAATAAAGCTGAATTTATTTATTTAGTTATTATTATGAAAGCTAATTTATTTCACAAATGCAAATAAATGTAGAGTTTTTGGAAATAATAGGGAGTTTAAGCAAATTATGCTATTAAATGTAAGGATACAATTAAAAGTTATCTCAAAATAAAGAAAAATAAACAGTTAAAGCATAAATTTAAAAAGAAGATCTAATATTACTTAGAAAGACAGAATAATAAAAACGAATAACGTTATATTCAATTAAATATTTCCTATATATTCTTTTATTAATGAGTATTTCTTTGACCATTAAAATTTATGGATTCTACCGATTACATATACTGAACGAAAAAATAATTAGATTTAGCAAGAACAGTTTTAAAAGAAAGCGTCTATTCATATGCAAAAAAAGTATAAAATTTTTATTTTCCCTTATTTCTGCTTTTCAGTCTTTCATTTATAAATTATTACTTTAAATATTATGGAATATTGAATCAGATTTTTTCTTACATTCTCTACTAGGTAGCTGTATTAATATGGAAGCAAAATTTGATTAATTAATCGATTAACTGATTAATAAAGTAATAAAAATTTGAATATTGCAATCGGGAACATACAAGGGAAAATCAAAACTCGAATATATCAGAAAAGAAATTCGATTAAATTACTCACATTTTTACAAGAAAGTATTCAAGTTAGATATATATAAATGACCATTATATAATGATTTACAACGAAAATGTTTTCACATTGATATAATTTATAATTTTTGGACACGGTTTTGATAATTCATAAAAGATTCGTAAACAATAAGATTATTCATATTACTTCCTTTTCTATCTATTATTAAATTGAAATCTTTAAAATTTCAAGTTTTAAATTTTTCATTATCAATATTAATAGGAAGCAAGAATTACTCAGAGTGAATATAATTCATGTAAAAATATAAAAAGAAATAGAAATAAAAACAAATTCTTTTATTTATTTTCAATAATTATTAAACTCGCACATATTTCTCTTCCAATACTATTTGTATAACTAACTTATATGACAGTTTTTACTTGTTGTTTAAATTTGATATATATTTTCCCTAGAAAATATATTACATTTTGTCAGAATTTCTGTATATATGTAAGTAAATGTGAACAAAATTCTCATTAAAATGCAGAAGAATGCTTTTTCTATGAAACTGAATAATAAACAATTAGATCATTCAAAATATAAACAAATTTATATGCATTTTTCCAATTCTTTTGTTTTGTTAATTTACACACAAATTAACAAAACCTATTCTATCCTATTTCTTAAGGAAAAACATATTGAATATAAAAGTTTAATAGTCATATATAGCCTTATGAAAAAAGGAACAAAATTCAGAATCAGAATTTCTCTCAATCTTTGCAAACTAAACTCTGAAATCAAATTTAATTCGAGCTATATCTTCTCTTGAACTTAAAGAATCTATTTATTTATCAATTTAAAAATAATTCTTTCATTTATTTTATTTACATACAATATCAGAAGTTCATTGGCTTATTATCGGCAGCATCTCTATATCATAAGTTTCACAATCCTTCGCAGTGAAAAGTAATTTTGAAGATAAATTTAAACACGAGCGGTATTCAACAATATATTTTAAGGTTTATCATTAACGTAAGATTTAGCTAACTATTAACGGCCTTTTTGGTGATTTAAACACAATCAAATTTTTATTTTAATTTCATTTTTTACTGAAAAACAGTAAAGATGAAGAAAATAGCATTTTAAATTTATTAACGCAATCATTCATATTTTCAGTATACATATAATTTCTTTATCAACTTAGGTAATTTTCAAAAATTATCGATATTTTATAAAAATGGAGCTGAAAATAATTACTTCTATCATATTCCCCTGATGATTAATTAGCTTTTCTATCTATTATAAAAAATATTCGTTCTTTCTAATTCCAATGCTCCAATGTAGCGAATTTTTGGGTTATCGGCATTAGCAAGAAACAGGAATGAAATAAGCCAAATGTTAACCTCCTGGAAGCATAAAAAAAAGAAAGAAAAGTAAAAGCATTTTTGTGTTTTCTGTTTACAATTTTTTTCTACTGCATGAATGCTGAATGCAAAAAGTTTGCGTTTTGAATAGCTGATATATGACTAACTTCTTTTCTAAACTCGATACTTGCACTCGCCAGATAATATTTTGCGTTTCGAAAGAAATAAAAAAAAATATTTTAATGATTTTCGGAAAGTTGAACTCAAGCTACTGATTGTAGAATGTTTTTAACAACCTAAAATTGATTTTTCAATTAACGAGCTTCAACGAAATTTTCGAAAGATATGACACTGTATTTATTCTAAAAACTCGCGAACAGAATTTACAATCTCATTAGCTTGGACGTTTAAGTTAAATTCATTGCATTTAGGGTAATTTACTAGATGTTTTTTTTCTTTCAATACCCTTTGACATTTTTTCTTCTGCTTTTAGATTAAGGACAGCTCAATTAAAGATTCTCTGTTGCTTTCTACATTTAAAGCAATCAATTAGAGGGAATATCTGTTAGTTTCAAATAAATTTCAGCACATTAGAGTATATCAGAAGTTCTTACATGAAACCTTAAATGAGTAATTCTTAAAGGTCGGCCGACGATATTTAGTTAATCACTTGCTTTAAACCAAGATAAACGTCCCTACTTTTAATGAAATATTAAAGCGTTTTCCTCTCATTTCATTAATATCATAATTTTGCTTTGGTTTTAATTAAATTTGCCTTTGCTTTAATATTTTATTTTATAAAATGATTTTGAGTTTAATTTTTAAATTTATTTAAACGGCAATATCAGTTACATAGTATGCGATTCTTTGATACATGCAAACATAATAAATTTCTCTTTGCTTTTCTCTTGTAAATATTTATCTTACTAGAGTACCGTCCTTTATTTAATCAAGCAAAGTAAATATAGATAAGTTTTTAAAATATTAAATGATTTCGAGTAAAGAATGAGCTTAGATAATATTCCTTAAATAATTTATTAAATATATTTTGAATCAAGATTGTTTTTGAATATAATTGGCTTTCATTTAACTAATTTATACATGTTTTCGTTTATGCATATTTCTATATTATCTTAAAAATTAAATAGACTTGAATACAATAATTTAATCTTATCAAAAGATTTGAGATAGAGGATTGATTTTCCTGCTTCTGTTTATTTTACTTTATTAAACTAGAAAAGAGCTAATTTAATCAACTTTTATATTATAATTAGGATTTTGAGAGACTTCTAGATATCTCGTCATCCCATGGGAGGCGTATCGATTTTATATTATACATATAGTTACGAATCTTTTAAAAATCTATATTTCACATTAATTAATTCATATGCATTAAGAAACTACTTTTTATAAATAATTTTTGGATTGATTATATATTTTAATTACATTATTCTATGTAGAAATAGAATGACAAAGTGTAGCATGAAAAAAAAAGTATATGCATTATTTAAGGCAGCACAGTTGCGGATTAGATCATTAAATTGATTTTGATAGAAAATATCATTTCAGCAAACCCTATTATTTAAATATTTAAAAAATCAAAATTTTAAAACTTTTTAAAAAACATTTATAAAATATTTAATTTTTAAGATTTTTTAATTATCTCAACTTAGCTTTGTTTTTTGAATTATTGGCAACGAAAAGTAGCACGGAATTGAATATCTAGATATTTGTAAAATTATAATAATCCTTTTCGCAACTAATCGTTAAGTGAAAATTCTGAAAATATCTACTTTGACATTTAAAAAAAATAATTAGAATTCCCAGGTATAAATCCTGATTCATTCTTATAATGTATAGATACGAAAGTACAATAAGAAATATCAAAGTTCTGACTTGAACAGAAAGAAAACCTTAGGAAATAGAAAACTTGCATCAATAAATTTAAAAGATTGAAAAAATGCCTTTAAAATTCGTAAAAAATCAAATGAAAACTAATAATACTACTGAGTTTTAATTTTTTAAACTTAAATTTACCAACTTAAAGAATACACATAAACAATAATTAAATTCAATTTAATTTATTATATTTTTATTCATCTTATTAAATTTTTGTACAACATTAATTACAATGGCTAAGACAAAAATAAATTGCTTGGGTTAATCTGAACTTAATATCTTCATAAAAGTTTTGAAAACAATACACGCCACTAAAATAATGTTAATAACACTAACTAAAATTAAAATAGACATTTTTTATATATTAAATCTTTCAATTTTTTCTCAATTTAAAATTTTTGCTGCACGACTTCATACTTCTCCGATTTTACTTTCAATACCCATTATAGAATAGTATAATACGCTTTCACTTTTTTCCTCAAAACTTGAAATCAAATTAATTGTATTCAGAAATTTCACACAAGTGTTTGCAGAAGGCTGATTTTCACAGTTGCTATTTTCACTACTCTGCCATCTTTTTAAAACGTTATGTATCTTAATAATGCGGCAGCATTTCAATCGCGGTATTTTCTGAACAGAAATGTGAATACGAAACAATAAGAATTAAACTGCAAAACTTATAAGTGAAAAGGAAAACATTGTGTAAAAAGTAACATTGGTCATGAAAAGTTCTAGATTTTAGTTAGGTAATAATGAAAATTAAAAAAAAAAACAAAGATAGAACATAAACACAAAGAATTTGAGTCGAGAAAGATGATAACAATTTCACCTAAGGAATTGATTTACTGAAAAATATTTGAATTAATTAACTTTAATAATGGAATGAAAATGAAAGCTAAACTAAACACGTCTCTTCTATAAATAACTTTAAAACTGTATAGATATGAAATTTAACATTTGTTGCCAAGCTTTCCAACCTCAGAGGCAACCGACAAATTCAAAACGAATCATAATTTTCTCATTTCTAGGGAATTTCGTAGCTTTAAGGAAGAATACCAACGGATGTGTTTATACAAAAATATTTGTTTATTCTCAACCAAAGTGCAAACATATGACTTTTATAAAAATGGGATATTCTGTCTTAATTCAGCTTTAAACTGCGATTTATACCAAAAAGAAAATCCTAACTGGTTAAACTCTTTTAAATTAAGTATATTATAGTTTATTTCCTTTTGAATAGCTTTATATGAATATGCATTTTGGAACAATGATGTTATAGAATTACTAATTCCTTTTAATTTCCTTTTGAATAATTAAATGATAATGTGCTTATTAAAAATACTTTCTGTAAGTTATTTGAAGACACATCTAAAAACTGATTATTGCTCTATCATTTTATCTTGTGTATTGACAATTATGTTTCTTTATATTCGGAAACAAACTAATGGCCTTCGAACACTATTTTTGTCTGCATGCAATTATAATCGCATTTGCATATTTTTCATTCAGTACATTAACTTCGTTAAATACATCGCTTTTGAAATACGTTAAAATTTTGACTAGAAATAATGATATTATAATTATGAACCAAATTTGAAAAAAAAAATTATTGATTGTTCCATAATAATTATAAAATAATGAATACTAAATAATGATAATGTAAATTAATGAAAAATAATGATTACTAAATTTACTGCTTTTGCAATTAACTAAAATGCAGTGAAACGTTTGCGTGCATTATTCTGATTTCTACAAATGCATTGAATTTTTAGTTCCATGATGATTAAAATTATATTACATAATATAAAATTTTAACTGATTGAATTATTGAATAAATACATATGTATTTATCAAATGCATATTCATGCATTCGCATATTTAATATCTACATATTTACGATCTGAAACTTTAAAGCGGAACATCCACTTAACACACACTCACTGCAACACTCGCAACGTTTAATATTTTTTCTTCGACAAGAGCATTAGAAAGATTCTGTCTTCAGAAAATCTGGGCAGAAAATGAAAATCTGGTTTTCTGAGGAAGAAGATTTACCGAAAAGTAATATGCAGAGACATGGCAGCCGATATAAAAAACACGAATGTGAATTTACGTGATTTCGATCATTTTTCATTTTTCGAGTACGGAAAAAAAACCTTTCGTATTTTTGTCATACTTCACAAGAAGTTGTCGAGCTTGGAAGATCACGACCGGTTCGTTTCATTTTGTCGAAAAACATTTCTTTCCCAGATCGCATCTGATGTGTACGTGAATACCAAACCTAAAACATTCCCCTTTGAGTTTTTGTTTGACAACAGGTGACCCTTTCAAATAGATCGGAATTGAAAGAAAATCGTCAATCTCGCACAAAAAAATTTCTCACAATTCGAATGAAATCTTCTTTTGATAAAATGAAGGAGCGTAAATCTGGTTTAAAAAAGCATGTATTGTTTCAAAATTTGGAATTTTTGAAAATTTTCAGTTCAAGTTCCTAGAAAAGGCATACCTAGAAATGAGAGTTGATCGTTTGGAAAACAATATTTATTACATTATTCGGAAATTATTTTCCAAACGATAATTGCATTTTCATTCTAACAGTTCTTAAAATAAAAATATACTATTGTACTTTCAGCGTTGCTTAATATTTCTAGCATTAAGTGTTTTTAGTGCTTTTAAAGTAATTAAAAATATAAACAAAATTAATCGTAGCATTTTGTGAAAATTTCGACAACATGCCATATTAATAGCATTTATTTTTTAATGGCGTTTGTCTATTGATCTTTTGTTTAAAAGATCAAATATTTTTCCTTTTTCTTAAAATTAGTTTAGATAAAACAGAAAATCTGGGTAATAAATTTGTGAAAGTTTGTGTGATGAATATATTGTTTGGGTAAGCTTGTTAATAAACCATTATGGTATTTTTTGTTTTGCTTTTAATTCTCAAGATATAATACAGACAAACACATAAAACTTATATGTTGTAACTAACATAAACGAAGAACACATAAAATTTATAGATCTCCATAAGTATCCAAAAACTACACTCATGTCCATAAATTAAGAATAATGCAAGTTCAGGAAAAGAAAGAGTCAGAAGAAAAACAAATGTGACTTATTTGTAAAGCCCATTTATTAAACAAAAGATAACGAGCAAAAAAGATGCTACATGTTTGATATCATTAATGAAAATTGCGATTTTGTGCTCTTCTATTCATAAAAACAAATATTCCATGGTTGGTATGATGGTTAACACATAGCGTGTCTCCCAGACGATGCAATATAGTCCGTACAACGCCTAGGCATGCTGAGTATCAAATTATCGATTTAATCTTGTGGAATATTACACCACTCATCAAGCAATGTTCTCCGAAGTTCCGGTGGACATAGTTGATCTGCACTCGGTGGTTGATTGGCTGCACTCGTCGGCCAAGTATGTCCCACACATGCTCTACTTGATTCATGTCAGGTGAGAATAATGGGTATTCCATGCGGGTGACATCCTCAGATCGAATGCATTCGTATACGATGTTTGCACGGTGAGAACGGGTGTTGTCATCCATTAACACGAATTCTGCGCCCATGGCGCCCCTAAACAAACGTACATGTTGTTCCAAAATGACGTCCCGATAGATTCCAATTTGAACATGCTGGCCAGTTCTGGAACCCAGAATAATTCCTCCCCAAATATGCTATCCTGCACCACCGTAACGGTGTCGTTCAATGATGTTCTCTTGGTGGTAACAGGTACCTGGCGTTCTCCATATGAAAGTCCGGCGAGAATCAGGTTGCAAGCTAAACCTGGACTCGTCGGAAAACATCACACAAGCCTGCTGTTGCGATGTCCACAATGCATGCTCTCTACTCCAGGCTAACCGCAGGCGAAAGTGAGTTACAGTAAGTGGGACACATCTGACAGGCCTACGAGCTTATAAACCAATCTGCCCTAAGCCCTAAGACAGGCCTGATACTGTGCTCCGTCTGTTTCTTTTGGCAGTAACTGCTAAATACCGGCCATCATTCGGCGTTGTAACTCAGGTGCGAACTGTGCTGTAACGTCTACTCCCATTACCATCATCTTGGAATCATTGCCAAAGTCTGGAGACACTCTGGACGATTCCAAGTTCCTCGGATACTTCAGGCGGGGACGCCCACATTCCAGACTGCCGATAATTCTACCAAGTAAAAAATCATTCAAATGCGTCCTTTGTATTATAACTATTCTATAATAGCTCTGAAAGGCTTATAAAAAGTCTGGAGACACTCTGGACGATTCCAAGTTCCTTGGATACTTCAGGTGGGGACGCCCACATTCCAGACGGCCGATAATTCTACCGCGTAAAAAATCATTCAAATGTGTCCTTTGTGTTATAATTATTCGGTAATATGTGCATGTATACACACACTTGCTTGTAAGTATATATTTGCTCAGTTCCTTTTATATATCTTATTATTGTTTTTTGGCAATATCTAGTGCCTCTTTTAAGCTACAAATAATAGCAAAAGTTTTGAAAATTGTTTATTAAAAGTTTACTTTGATGGCAATATATTTAAAAAAAATTATTTTAATTAAAAAAGAAGTGATTTTAATTACTTACTGATGGTGGTTGTATATTTCTTACTATGATTACATATTATTATGATTTATATTATAATAATAAACAAAATAATGACACACATGGTATTTTTACATAAATTTCTGTATTGCACTTAACAACTCGTAGAATGTCAGATTGTATTGCGAACGAACTTTTAAACTGTTAAAAGAAACTAGAAAATAGCATATATATATTTTTTTCCTAATTGCAAAATAACAATTTTATAAGCTAAAGAAAAATTTATCTAAAATAACATCTGGTATTTAGTTTTCTAACTATAACATATTTATATGGCATTTCCTGAAATTTACGTACACAAACATTGCCAAATTACAAAAATTAAGGTTATTTTTTTCTATGATACAAAAGCGGGATGAGTGGCATCATGTAACACTCATTACATCCCACAAATTCCTGATTGCGTAAAGTAAAAAAAGAGCCGGTACTCTTTAGTAACAATTAAAATGCATTTAGTGATAATTAAAATTAATGACCTGTTAATAACTTCATCAAGAGCCATTAAGCCAAAAACAACACATCAAAAGGGAGATTCTTCTAGATTGAAATAAATATTATACTTCTAGTAATACTTGGTAAAATAACAAGAAAAAGGATTTCTCATCTTGATGGATTGTTACTTGATTATGTATATATTGGATAACTACAGACATGTTTTTTACAGCTAATGTTTTAAATACTTCTTCATTCTAGTAATTTAAAAATTTATATATATATATATATATATATATATATATAACGTAGAAATTATAAAATTATTTTAGTCAAAATGAATTTTATATACATTTTGTCTTGTGCCGTTTTTACATAGCTAAATTAATTGTAAAAAGTATTTTATGTGTTATGTGTTTCTAATCTTTTTCTAATGTTGCTTAAGTTGAGATATTTAAACTTTGATCAGGATAGCTTTAAAGTGAAGAAATTTACTTTCCGAGTGTATGTAGAATTTCCTTCAATCAAAAATAAAACAATTTTCATTATTCGAAAGTGGCTAAAAGAGGGCTGTGGTGTTCTATTTGTAAAGCCACGAATTATATAAGTTTACGATGACCTTTTTGTTAAGTTTAGATATGACTTTTGATAAGTTTAGATAAGTTAGGCTTCCAGATACGTCACATTAAAAATCCCATTACTTATGTGGGTCTGATACATGTTAAATCTAACTTCTAGGGGGAAATGCATCACTGCTTGTGTAACGTAGAAATTTGTATCAGAGAATGTTCACTCAAGTTTCACTACCAAGGTTTAAAATAGCAAAATTCATCTTAAAAATATCTTTGATGTTGACGCGAGTTCTAAACGACAGTCAAAAAGTTTTAAAAGATTAAAATCTAGCTAACGAAAATCTAGCTAAATTAGATTATGAGTGTGAAAAAATATGAGGCCGAATATGAATTCTGCTAAAGATCCTCAGGTTAAACGGGTCAAGTTTACTTTAAATCCATTGGCCTCAAATATCTTCCCGCTGATGTGATGCTTAAATGGTTACTTGGGCTACATCAGTCCTAAAACAGTCCTCATGTAGTATCAAGACCTAAGGTTTTGTGATTGAGCTAAAATTCCTCATTAAGAAAAAAAAATTACAAAATGAAATAAAAGAAAGAGATTTCAAGTTCACGAAAAAATCACTTTATATTTCATGTTTGAAATAATATAACTAAATAATTATATAATCAGCTTAATTATGTTTACTAGAAATTTCTATATTCAAATGTTACGAACTGGAAATCACGCAAACGAGATATATGGATGCATGCGTTTTACTTTGAATCTTCATACTTAATTTCGATAAATAAACTGAAGATCGGAGAATCTTCTTTCTATACTTTTCTAAAACTTGTGTCTTTTTCGACCGACTTGTACACTCAGATTTTTATCTTTTTAGGCTGTCGAATAATTAATATGAAAAGCATTTTTTAAATTCTATCTTGTATTTGATACGACTCCAAAATCATGAATTCATTTAAATCATTTTATTGCAAATTAAAAAACGGAACTGGAAATCCTAGCACGAAGTTTAATGCAGGCGACTGAATGTTTTGATGGATGAGTTTAAATTCCAACATAATGTTTAAAAACATTCGATTGATGTGAAAAATCCTCGATTCTTCACATTAACGGATATTTCACTTATTCTGACAGTTTGTTTAGCTCTTTTTGCAACGTAAATTGAGATATCCAAATCGGTTTCGGAGATCTGCAGTAGAGCGATTGCAGGTTGGAAATTTTGGAATCAGTGGGCGATTCTTCATCTTTCCAAAACATTCTTATAGACTGAGCATAAGTTTGAATAATTAATTATTATTAAAATTATACATATATGATATAATTGAAAATGTAATTTTTAAGGTAGTATGAAGACTATTTTTCTAAGAGAATAGGTTTGGAAAGCATAAACAAACACCAATTTGTATAGAAAAGTCATAGCAATTATCTATCTGGTGACTGTTAAACATATTTTTTGAGCTCAATTTCTATTTGAAGACTATTCCTTAATTTCTTTTTTATCTTCTTTCCTCTGACTAATGAAGAACAGTTTCGTGATCAGGTGAACCCCCCTCAGAATATTTATAATAAAGTTGCCGGCGTCCTGGCATAGGGGTCTTCCATGCGATCTGGGTGTCCCCCGTTCGAGTACCGGTTTGGGCATAGTTTTTCTTCCGTTGTTCTATCTGTGAATGTGCCATCCTGTAAAAAGGAGTTGTGCAAGCAAATGAGTGATGCGTGAGCAGCAAAGTCGTACTCTTGACCCTAGTTGGCGCTACTATAAAAAAACAAAACAAGAGATGCTCCCCCTGCGGCTTAAATCGCTGTCTTCGTAACAGCGGGCTTGTCCGTGGCAAGTGCCGTAAGAAACAATAACAGAATGAAATTTTTCAGCTTCATAAATTAGCTAAGCAAAGCGCTCAATTCAATGTATATGTAAAAACATTCAATGAAGCAGTCTGAAATTCACATGATGATTTTGTTTACATTTGTTTGCTGCCATGCGACAATAAGAAATAAAAAGCGATATTATATATATGTGTGTGTGTGTGTGTGTGTGTGTGTGTGTGTGTGTGTGTTATTTAGAAAAGTGCTAAAATAATATTAAAATACTTTGAGAAAAGCGAGCTGTAAGAAACAAACCAAGATTAAGCTATGAAGAAGTATAATTCTTCAATCACAAGGGTATTTTTAGCTCAGACGACGTTAAGCAAGTGGCCAGTGAATTCATGAATTATACCGATACGAAACAAACGCATTCTTAGGTATCGTATTCTACTGAGTATATTAGGTTATAGAAAATTCGAGTAAGAAATGATGAAAATTCCGAATTCAGTGATATCAACATCTATTTTACAGTTTTAATGCGTTAATGTCTGAGCTACAACAAATGTAAAATATGAATGAAAATAAAGAATGCCTACTTCCTTTTTATGAAATCGCAATCAATAGATAATCAAAAATCATGTTAATTTTTCAACGAAATTATTTACTTAATAATTCATTTTCTTTTTTTATTACAATCCAAATTTCTATGTTTCAGGCAAGGTTTTAGTTCTAATGACTAATTTTCTATAAACTATCGACAATATTTCCTTAGAAAATCCTCATTATAATTACAAATAGTATGAAACTTTTTATTATATGTTTTTATAATGTTAATGTCAGGTGTTGAAAATAAACGAGGAATCTTTACTTCATTTTAGGACATCTTAATGAATGAGCAATTGAAAATCGCATCAATTTTTCAAAGAAATTCCTTATGTATTCATTCATATTCATTTTTGTTACTTCCTAAATTTATGTTTCAAATTTTTCTCTTTAACTTTAGTAATAAATTTCAAATAAACTTTAAATTATTTTTCTGAGGAAAATTATTATTTTAATTAGGAATACTATGAACTTTTACATTATAAAAATAAATATTTGAAAAGGAAAAAAAGGTAATGATTTTTTTATTTATAGTTGGATTTCACTGATGTAAGAATATATTCATTTATTACTTTTCTCGTATGAATGCATTCATACTCAAAAACTTTATCCACTCTTCACTAGTTTGAAAATTTTTATTATATTACATAAAAAGCACCTAAATATATATTACTGTACATTTTGATAGTTAGTCTAAATTATCAAAAGATCAGTTATACAACATTTATAATACATGGCGATTTACTCGACACTTTCAGCCATGAACGCGATACTGATTCCCAAGCATGTTATTAAATTACTTTAAGATTATCTCAAGCAGAAAGTGACAAACAGAAAATAAATCGTGTTATTACATAAGACAATGGTAAGCAGCATTTAATGGAAATCGATATTAGCAGCAATCTGTTTTATAAAATGCAGCAATTAACTTTTCCGCCAAACTGGCAAGAATAAGTACTCGCGTACGAAACAATAACTTTCCTGCCAGAAATTCATTTAAAAGATTAACTCTATTATCCTGAAGCAAAGGACTGGACCAATGTTTTAGAATTAATGAAGAAGAGGATCTTGTCGAACCAGAGATCTATCGCAGCTTTTCCAAATGTAAAAGTTCATTTAAGCCAGGCGACTAATTAATCTTGTCATTTGTAACTCATTAAATGCCAAACTCGCCTTAAAAGCGCTGGCTTTATTAACTTCCAGGGAATTTCCCATTCTGAAAGTTAAAGCTGGAGAGTGGAGTTGAGCTAAGACCGACTTCGAGAAACTAGATCGGAGTAATTCCAAATCTGGAGTAATTCAGAGATATTGCTGACTGCTTTGGGTATGATCGGTTGGAATTCTCCCCACAAACTCAGCATCAACGAGGTTTACTCACGAAATTCCATTGGTTGCATAAAGGAAAAGAAGAATATCTTTCTCAGGGAAACTAAAGAATAAATTGTAAATGAATGGTTCCACTAAAACGATTGTCATATTCTTCGCGTGCTTCATTTTCTACCAAGTACTTCCAGCTACATAGAGGAGATGTGGCGTGAAATGTGGAAGTTGCCAATTATAACCAAGGGTGGAGCAAAAAGATATTTCTCTCAAGTTATTTTTACTCTGGGAACGTGCTGTAATTCCGGTCCATTTATCAGAGTATGATTTGGAAAATAATAGAATTAAAACTAACGTTTCCTTTGGCAATTGCAGAGATGATTTAAAACGATCTAACATAAATTTACATAATGCATTATCTTCACTTCATTCCAACAAAGCATTATAGAAACACTTAAAACTTGAATGAGTAATAAACATTATGTGAGTGCATAGAAGTCGGGTTTACTAGATTATGTCAAAAAAAATCTTCCATAAATTAACTTTTCATATTTTAGCTTGAGAAAAGCTCATAAATGAATTTCTTACGATGCAATTAAAAGCTTTTAATACTATATTATGAAAATTAAAAAAAAAGATAAAAGATATCCGAAACAACATAGGAGGATTTAATTCCTCTTTGTTTTATAGTATTTTAATATTTTCTCTCAATTATGGCAATGATTACATGCATACAAGAAATATGTTTAATATTGTCACGACGCTCGTAAGGATAAATGTTAAAACTAAACCAATAAAGACATTGTTGTAAAATGTACTTAAGATATTTTACAAAATTTATGAAAATTAGAGAAATAAAATTGCTTGAAAATAAAATTAACATATTTGAAAATATAATGTTTTGAATTTTAAAATGGTACAAAATCACTTTTATACAATAATAATGCTTGGAATTATTGAGGGAACACTTTAAATCTTAAAATAATTTTTAATTAAAAATTCTGCTTAAGATTTTCGAAAATCCTCAATCTATTATTATAGAAGTGTATCCATCTCATGTAAATTGACAGCTTCATGAAAATCATATTTTTTCCAAGAACAATAATAGACTGTTAATAGTTTCTAAACTTGGGATAAAGCAACATAAATAGTTTAACATCTTGACTGTTCCCCTGGGGTAGGCACCTCGTAATTGAGGATGAGAAGCCTCTGACATGATGGTTGGTTCTCACCACCTTGTGGGTACACGAAAAAAGTAGGAGTCTGGCTCCACCTATCGATGATGGGACGTACTTCCTTAGGGAAGGGTTGTTCCATGGTCGGTGATGGCTTTTAGAACTCAACCACTGTTCCCGCCAATGTTCATTAGGATTTATCCGTGTGTCTTCTGGCGAGTCGGAGAGTCAGTTTATGAATTAACACCTTTACTACCGTGGGGGTCACAGGTGACCAGCGGATCCATAGAAATTACATTGTAAGATTTCAGTCCGGGAGTACATGCGTTAGTTAAAAATTATAAAAAACGAAATCGGCAATGGTAAATAAAGCAAAAGAGAGGCAAACTTAGAAATCGTGGTTTATTAAAGAAAATATAATTTTTCTTTCTCTTACTAAAAGAAAAGGAAGTGGATAAATACTCAGGTAACATTTTCTTGATTCAGTCTTTTGGAATATTATATTTTTCTTTGTAAAACATAAATTTCTAGCAACCTTACTAAACAAACATAAGTTTCTATCATATCTTAACATAATAATGTTTTGGAATCATTTTATTTTTTTACTTTCTCTTTCAACGTCTATCTATGCAGCTAAAATTTAATAACTTTTAACATTTTTTGAGGGTCATGGTGACTTGGCTGCTTCGGGATCGGGGGGTTTCAGGGGCGAAACCCAATTTCTCTCATGAGGCGCTGTGCAAGGTGATATAATGAATGCTAAACCCGTAAGAGCTAAATATCCTCCCAATGCTTTGATATGTATGCTTGGAGAGGGGAATGCCTATTCAGATGGAGTCCCCGTCTTCTGAAAACATTTTATAAACATTATAGTGTTCATTCCAAAATATTCCTAGCTGCTTATAAAACAGTGTATTAATATAAGTAAAATAAGCTCTACAAGTTTTGAGTTTCACTTCTTTCCATCTTTAAAATGTTTAATTTAGCTAGATATTTTATATTCAGATAATAATTATATTTTTTCCAATGCAAAGTATTTCAGTACATCAGATACAAGAAGAAAACATAATTATTGACTGGAAATAGTCAATTAACTTTGCACTTATTTTATCTAACTTTTAAAAGGAATTCAGTTGTTCAGATTGTAGAAAATAAGGGAGGCAGTTTGAATGTATAAGAAACCTTTCTAGATAAAGATCGGTAGACAGTATTTTGTAACATTATATATTTCGCAGTCTTGTGTTAAAATAAACTAGTATTTTTAGTCACGCAATCTTTTGTGGAGCACAATGATTTTCAAGGCGATCAACTAAGCTCTTTCAACCAACTTTCGCGATCGGTCAACTTTCAAAAATGTTCTATTCTTGAGATTTTCTCAAATAAGATAATCTGATGATATCTTACTTATGAGACATTAGAAAAGAGTTTGGAGGAAAATCGAAGCAGATAATTTCTCTTTCAATACGAAAATCTTAGTTAATGCAGAAAAGATTTTTTTAAAGACTTAATGTAAATGAAAGTCATCGCGGCTGTACATGTACATATGTATGTATATATATTTCTCCTTCTAAACAATAGAGCCGAATTCAACCAAATTTTGCACTCTTATTATATAAGAGATGAGAAAGAACTTTGCAGAGCACGAAATTAATCAAATATTCGATTAATTAGAAATTAACAAGTTTTTTGTACTTTAAATAATTCTACCACTATTTTTTAAAAATTTCTCTTTCATTTTAATATATCGTTTGACAATACTTGGGTTGACCTGAAAGTAGTGATTGAATCGTACTTTAAACTAATTTTGAGTCAATCTTTCAAGCGAAAGTAGGTTTTCTTATATTTTATGTGAAAAAAATTTCCAGAACAAATAAAAAAAATGATATTAATACTTTTCTCTATAACTTACCGAGAAAATTAGCTATCGGTGGTTTCTAAAATTTGTCTGGTTCAACTGATATTCTAATTTTCTGTAAAAGCAGACGACAGAGATTTTAGAGCATGAAAGGATTTTGCATATTTCTATATTTTGTATAGAAGTAGTTTCTGTGCTAAAACTATACATGAAAGAATTTTAATCTTGAACAACGCTGGACAGACAGAAGATATAAATTACATGAAGACACCCTTTCTTATTTTTTCTCCTTTTCCTTTCTCTGCAATTAATAGCATCCAACTGAAAATCTAAGTTCGAATTATCTGGATATTTACATTTAAATAATTACATCTAAAAATGTGTTTTTATTTAAAGACATTCAGAACTTAACATATATTTACTCCAATGGGTTAAGGCATGGCATTACTGAGTTACATGATTAGTGGAAGATGTTGGCGGATTCAATTCTCTACAAAACTGTGGACTAATATGCGATTTAATAATGAGTCATTGGCTGCAGTATTGGATTGATTTTTTGTAGTATTGCAGTATTGAGATGTTTTTGGCTTTTCTTCAAATGGAACATAATTTTGGGCCAGTGTTTCTTAAAAAAATTCCAGAAAGACAACCTATATCCCTGTATATGAATTCAGTCAGAATTTTACCAAATTGTACCAAGATATTTATGATCAACATCTCCTTTGTCACGAAGCCTTGATTCATGCACTTGATTCCATGTGTCAGAAACCACAGGAACCAGAGTTTATATTAAAATATTAATTTTAAAAAATGAGAGAAAACATATGATAAAAACATATATAAGAGAAAATGTAATCTAAAATATTTCAATTTCATAGTTTGCAACAGAATCAATTTTATTAAACAGAATAATTTTTTTAATTGCACAATAGCTGGTACTTTTCAGATCAAAGTATTCCTGGATACTCGTATTTTTAAATGATAATAATCTAAAATTTATAAAAGTTATTTTGAATTTTTAAATGATGCTACTCTAGACAAAAGTAAATATAAGAATATCGTTTTAGAACAATTTTTTTTCACAAAAATAAAATTTCATGTAGTAACTATTTAAGAGAAAAATAAGCGCGTTTTCATAAATTTTTCATATGTTTCAAAGCTTTAGTTTCGACACATTAAAGCTCAAATTTTTCCTAGTGCATTTAATTATTTGTTGCTATCAAAGCCGATAATAATACATAAATCAATTATTCCTTTCATTTTTAAAATACTAACTCATAATGGTGCTTCAAAAATTCTCTTAAAGTAAATTCTTATGTCAGCAGTATTATGCAAATATATTTATCAATTATTTTATTATTAAGGAATTTTTTTACTGGTTTTAGAAGGATATTTGATTCAAAAGTATCAAACTAAAAACGTTGAATATTTTTTTTTCCTCAGATAAATAGAAGACTTGATAATGAACGATACGTTTTTACCCTAGAGGTGCTTACAATTACCGTCTGCATCTAATAACAAAGCAACAAATGGTATAATTCAAAGCAACATCACATTTTTAAACAACAAGATGCTGCGTGATATGGATGATAAGATATTTGTAGATAGGCTTAATTATACAAATATTTGTGAAAGCAGCTACCAAATATATTTGTTGTAAAGCCTTTCATCTGTTTCTAATGGAGTGATAGCGTGCTAGAAAAAGACGTTTTTATTTCTTCAATAGCCGCAGGATCGAAATATGCAATGCGAATAGAATTATTCTTTTCGGAAACAGTTTTTAAGAGACTTGAAATTCTAAAAGAAGAGTTTTCTTATTAACTCGAATCTTTTTTAGTTGAAGGCGTCGATTTAGTAGTTTCATCGCTGATGTCTTTCTTAATCTCTTTAAGAATAAAAGGAGACATTGCGCCTTAAAAACATTTTATGAATAATTCATTATGTGATTACAAGAATTTTCTCTACAGCTTTTATGGCGCTAATTTTTGTATAAGTCTGCATACTTAAGTTCGAAGAATGATTTGTTAATTTAGAATTTAAGTTTCGAGCATTTTTAAGAAGATTACATTTGTTCGTGCTATGCTTATTTGTTTACTTTAACGGAAGCTTCCAAACAAATAGCCATGATATATATGTCATAAAGGGTGAAGCAAATCGATTGTCTGCCGAATAAATCTCAGTTATATGTGTTTCAAACAAGTTCAAATGCATATATTTTTGTTAAATAACTTTTAAAAATTTTCAAAATATTTTGATAAATAATTATGTTTCAAAATTTCCCAGTTTTGCTCCATTTCCTAATCTTTGTCACTAGAATAGTATTATATCATACACCATTTTAAAGTGCAAACTCTAAAAACGGCTTTTTCTGAAATTACAAGAACATTTTTTTATTATTGTGCGTCTAGCCTTCTGTATTGTGTATTTATAATGCTTTATTATAAAACTAATGCTTTATAATAAAGCATTAGTTTTATGAACTATAATTTAATTCGACTTGTTTCATTTTTCTAAGGATGAAATTTCACTGATTTACTGATATACTAGTTTTTAAATTTGGTACTCTGGTGTGCTCTAAATGTGAATAAATTATTTTAATATTTTCTGAACATGATTATTAATTAACGATCTATTCAATTAAATTTTAAATCCATACACATGGACCCACCTGGAAATCAGTTTGAAAAAAAAATGATTTCTAGATTCCATAATATTTATAACAACGACTGTAAACTAAAAATTAGACAGTAAAAGATGATTAAATTCAAAATATTTTCTGCTTTTTAGTATATTAAAAAAGTGTGTAATGTGTAATATTTTCTAGATTTATTTCCTAGTTTCCATGCCACTGGGATTAAGGTTAATAATTTTTATTTGGAATCTGGACGATACCATTATTCCTAATTTCCACATTTAAAGATAATTGGAGCAAATTTTCCTCCTATACTTACATTTAAAATCTTTTAGATCTACTAAGGATTCCAATTTTATATGAATTTGAAACATGTTTCCCTGATACTTTTTGATCACAGTAATCTATCTCTTGGAATTCTTGCCTTTTGAATTTTTTCTGAAGAATGAATGTTAATATTGAAATATTTTAAATTTGGATACGAAAACGGTACTGTACGGAAAAACTAAACTATAGAATATTTCATTACAAGAAAGAATATTTCATTGCAAAAAAGGAAAAAAATTATATGCATATTTCAAAATGGTATAATGAAAATTGGCAGAAAGATTACATCAAAATGTGGCATTATATTTTAGCGAAAGCTAAAATTCAATAATTCTGTCGACTAAAGTTATCAAACTTTAAATAGAAGGATATTCATCACTTTTTCTGATGCGAAAACTTACATCCTTGCTTTATTTATGTATGTATAGGCACATTCATTGCATCGATTATTGAAAAGCATCGCTACTGTTCAGTAAATATGTATTTTTTTAAAGCCTTATTTTAAAGTATGTTATTTTGATCTCTTCAAGCATTTTATTTGAAAACCAAAATCTTCAATTTGATATATAATGTCTTCCATCATCTACGTGTCATTCTGGTATCAATTTCTTCAAAGAATGTTAAAAAAAATTTTTTTTCTCTTTCAGCATCATGAAAATATGCAAACGATGGAAAGTATCATCGATAAAGTTAAAAAAAAGTGCTCCATCAAATATAAAATATTCAAATATTCTGGAAAAAATTTGGTACGCGAACAACGTCGTTGATAATGCATTTGCTGAAAGTTTTAAAATGCTTGGCTTTACGTATGACTATTCGTAGAAAAATATTGTTAATCGGTAAGAAAAACGCAAAGCAATGCATTTTAAAATGCCAGGTCGCAATGATTAAGGTTCGAAAGACGTGTTATGAATAATGCGTGTAGCTTTGTTTGTTTTCATTAAATCGAAGAATTTAGTGATAAAATTTCATGCAAAAATTTTTGGAAAAGTTACAAAAAAAATTTTTTTCCCATTCACTCGCCGTTTATATATTCGTATTTTTACAAGAATATAAAATCTAATTGTTTATGTTTATAGAACGAAGTGTCGAATAGCGTTTTATCTGAAATTAAATACCAACGGACATGTCTAAAAATCATTTTGCACTGATTCATTTTTATGCTGAAATATTATGATATATATATTTTAAGATATTTATGTGTAAGAAACAATTTCAAGAATATGCAGATTTGTAGTTCTGATAATTTAGGGAATTATTACATATACAGTAGACTTATAATAATTTACTCATTTATTATAAATAAAATAGATAATTTAAATTCAATAACTGTTATTTTTCAAAAACTATAAAATCTCTAAAGATAAAAATATATTGAATTTAATATTAATATAAATTTCTCCACATAACTTAAGTTGAAAAATTATTTACTTTGAAGATATTTCAAGGGACAATGAATATTAACTTTCTTAACGGGAAAATTTAAATGGAACTTGTTTCTACATTAAGAATACCTATATCCAACAACAGATTTTTAAAATTTTTATCAAGAACAAGACAATAGAATATAAATTGTTTAATGAAATTTGTATTACAAAAGATGCAGGAAAAACTCACCCATTTCAGATATTGATTATCCATATCTAATATCAGTAACATCTTTCTTAACAAATAACATTTTTGCATTAAACTGCCCTTACTAATTTTTTCAAATTATGTATCAATTGGAACTGCCGTACATTTCTGTAAAAACTTCCCATCAAACATAGTTGTCTAGAATTTCTTACCAAATAAATATTCAGGTCATTTAATAAGTTTGGTGCCTTACTTTTGAACACAATTGAAGCATACAAAAGAAGATTATCTTGTTTTACAATCCAGTTATTCCCTAATGAGTCAAAAGGATCTTCACTGGGGACAGTTCGAACAATTCTTAAACCTAAGAAGTCATTTTAAGAAATTCTAGATCTGCTGCTGTTGAAACAAAATGCATTTTCTAATAAAAAGAGATATTCTTTAACACAAAGAGAAAATAAGAATTTATTTTTCAAAAGCCGTGCCAATGATGGTGAAAGTCATCAGAAGCATCCGAGATATTTTTTTCATCTCTAATGATAGCTCATCCTTTCCGAATCATGTATTCTCGCGCCCATTTTAAGTAATCTGCTTTGAGCTTCTTTTTTCATCCTAGTTAATCCTGAGCAAAAATTCAAATCCTACTTTTCATTCCAAATCATAAAAATTATTGATAGTCTTGGGGTTTTTGTATTTATCAAAATTTATTTCAGCAGCAGAATTTCATTTTGAATTTAAAACTTAGTTTTCCATGTTTCGGGTTAGCTTTTTCTTATAAATATTTCGTAATTTGCTTTGTTCTGCTTATATTTGATTTTCTACCCAGTCACTTCTATAAAAAACATTTCTGTCCTGCAATAAGAGCTTCATTTTCCTGTAATAAACCGCAAAATGCTGCCTATTTTTAAATCTGATTTCCTAAAATATACAAAGTGTGACGCTTGAGATTCATCATAGGGAAAGTCATCAGGAGCATCTGCGAAATTCTTTTTCATCTCTAATGATAGTTCATCTTGTCCGAATCATGTATTCTCGCACCCATTTTAAGTTATCTTCTCTGAGTTTCATTTATATTTGAGTTAGTGAAAAATTAAAATCCTTCTTCTTATCATAAAATATAAATTATTAGTAGTTTTAGATTATTTTATATTGATCAAAATTTGCCAAAGCAGCAAAATTTTTCTTTTGAATTAAATTTTTTTTCAAAGCTTTATTTTGGCTTTATTTTATAAATAATTCCAATTTGCCTTGTTCTACTTATCTTTGGGTTTTTTACTGAGTTTCTTACACAAAAAATTTCTTTCTTGCAGTAAGAGTTTCATTTTCCTGTAAAATAATACAGAAGACTGCTTATCTCTAAAACTGGTTTCTTGAATATTACAATGGATAGAGCTTGGGGTTTTTCATATTCAATTAATTTTCCTTTCTTTGAGTCATTGAATTAACAGATTCGGAACCTCTAGATTTTATCTTATCGAGAATGAACAATATACGAGCTTTGTGTAATATTTAATGGAATTTTTTTTAAAGAAAATAAGGTGACTGGTTAATAGTTACAAACAATTCCGAGAAGTCCTTTCATCTTTTTCCTAAAATAACTTTTTCAAGGCTTCT
>JAPMOR010028704.1:608747-660119 GCA_026543865.1 Argiope aurantia
TCAACCAAGGTTCAGCAAGGAACTGAATTGCAAAAATATTGCGAACCTGTGAGTCCCCGTCCTTCAGTATGTGCACAAGATTGCTTGCTTCTGTAGGAATAAAATTGTAAAATCTGCCGTTATATTTTTTATAAAGAGAAATGTATTATGGCCAGTACACTAACTCATGATAGCCATATTTTCGATGCCAGCAGACGACGGGTGTGTGTGTATATATATATATATATATATATATATATATATAACTTAAGCAACTTAAAACTTAATGCAAAACTTAAGCAACAGATATGTTTTTTGCCATAACTTCACGAGAAATCATCTGAGAGACATGAAATTCAGAAATGAGATACAGCATTTTATTCTGAAAGAATGACGAAAGCATAGTTGCGCAGAAATGAATAGAATGCATACAGTATGGAATCAAACAAAAAAGGCTTTATTGAACTCATAGTATCGTTACACATGATTTTCTGTCCAAGAGGAAGAACAGCAAGCAGATGTTCCTTAGTATGGGATATGACCTCCCCTTACTGCAATGGTTGCTTCGCACCGTCTCCCTATAGTCAGCACCAGATTGTCCAACAGTTCTTGAGGTAAGAGTGCCCATTCCTCAATCAGCATCTGTTTAAGTTGTCGGGTGTTCCCAGGTGGATGTAATCGTGCCGCAAGGCTTCTCACCAAAGCATCCCACACATGTTCTATCGGATTTAAATCAGGGGAGCACGCCAGCCAATCCATTCGAGTGATATCTTCACTTTCCAGGAGCTCCTCAACAGCATGAGCCCTGTGTGGCTGTGCATTGTCATCCATAAAAACGAAGTCTGATCCAATGGCACCTCGGAACAGACGCACATGGGGAAGGATCACCTCCTGACAATAGCGATCTCCAGTTACAGAACCTCTGTCGAAAACGTGGAGCTCAGTCCGCCCGTTCATCATAATGCCTCCCCAGACGACAACTCCAGGACCACCGAAACGGTCTCTTTCCGTGATGTTACTGGGATGAAACCGTGTCCCGACCTCTCTCCAAATCAACTGGCGTTGGGAATCGCTTGTGTGTATATATATATGTATATATTGTTTTCAAAAAGGCCTAAATCTATGAAAAATATGGAATGCATTAACATGCATGCACCGTATGCATTAATATAAAAAGATTATGTAATTGTCATTTTTTTTTAGTATTTTAAACTTGATGCAAATTAATTCTTTAGCAATTTTCATTCTTAGTTAGGATTTATCTCTCAAATTTTTCTTGTTGTAAGATTAATCATTACCCTTCAACTATTTGTGTCATTAATACATGTCCTTCATTTTATTTAATATTTTTTATTGTTAAACTATATAAATATAATTTATATTCCGTCTTGCTAGATTAATTTTAATGGATACTAAAAGAAACTTTTTTTTTAATTTTTCAAATACAGTTATTAATCTTCGTATGGCGTATCGTTTCTTGAAGATTACTATAAATATAAGCATTCTCATCTTATTAAGAATTTCAGCTTGATTATTAAAACTTTCCAAAAGTTACATTTGTGTAAAAATTAAAAAAAATTGAACAAACTCATAATTTATCTGAAAAGAATGGTTTTCGGAGCATTCATTTACTCATATAGTAAATGACGACAAATAAGTGCTTGATTAAATAGGTTGCTTCAACGAAACTTTTATTTCACTGTAAAAGTAAGTATAAAATTTATACGGTGAAAAAGAAGTAAAGTAGTTTTTAAATGAAAAAATTACCAAATATTTTTTGTGTTAAAGAAAAAAAAATGCATAATTGTAAAGTGTTTAAAAGCCAAATATAGCCAAAATCCAATCGAGGTATAGAAGTGAAACTTTTTATTAGGTCGAAAACGCTTATATTATTTCCGTCTTCAATTTCTTTCCTGCGATATCTTTAGTTGTGCTAGATAATCATTAGGATCCAGAAGATGGATTTATAGCGTTTGGATGTATTGCACCTCTTTGTCTCCAAACGATCGTTAAATATTTTCTTTCTCCTCTGTCTTCTTGATTTAAGGCAACGGAAGATTTGCGATGCGAAATTTTATGGCTCGCATGTAAACAGGAATAGTATGATGAGTTTCGAATTCCTTTGAGAACTACAGTAGTGCTGTTTTTCAGGTCTTTTTTTCAACAACCCTAGATATACAAAGTCTTCCAGGAGAAAGTAAATAGTCCCTAATAGAATCTTGTGGAGGTACGTTCGTAGCTTGATAAGTGGGGGATCGGTTTGTGTTTTTCGAGCGTTAGAAAGAATCTTCTATAAAGTAGTCGTTTGAAGAAAATAAATTTTGTCCAAAAATAAATTGTATTTGGTGCATTCGAAAGCTATGATTTTTTTAAGGTAAAAAGGTATTACGAGAAATATTTCTTTCGTTGGAAAATTTGCATATCGGGCATCTATCTTTTTACAATAGATATTGAATCTGGTGGAGGAATATTTGTGGTTTGGGAGATGGGAGATCAGTTTGTGTTTAAGAATTTTCTGTAAAATAATAGCTTAAAAAATAAATGTTGTCCAAAAAATCAGAAATTTATTGAAAAATCAGATTGTGTTTTAAATATTTGGAAGATTCAAGATGTTTGGGTGAGAAAGATATTTTTGCCCTATTAAGGAATTATTTCCCCAATTCTTCCTATTGGGAAATTATGTAGTTATTTTCTTTAAAAAATCCTTTTACTAAAGACATCGAAACCCGTGGAGGAGTCTTTGTAGCTTGGCTAGAAGGGGATTGGATTGTGTTTTTCAAGCGTTGTAAATAATCTTCTATAAAGTAGTAGTTAAAAAAATATATATGCAGTCCAAAAATAAATTATGCTTTATAGACTGAAAAAACTACAATCATTTTATAGGCGGAAAGGCATCACGGGATATAAATTTCCGTCATTGGAAAATTTATATAATGTGTTATTTCCTTTTTAAATAATCATTTTCGCAAAGGCATACAGTTTTTTGAAAGAGTGTTTGTGCTTTGGTTAGTTAGAAATAGAATTGTGTTTTTAAAGCAATAAAAAAATTCCCTATACAATAATAATTTCAAGAAAAGAAACATTGTTCCGAATAGTTTCAGTGCTAAAAAGTTTCAATAAAATTCATAGTAAGTCAATTGGAACTTTACAAAATGCAACAATTACGAGATAAAACAATAAATTGTAAATAAAGGGCGATGGATTTTAAGGAAACTATCAAGGAAAGAAATTATATCATTCAAGTGAAAAACTTTAAATATATACCTACTCAAATATTCATTACACTATTCAAAAACATTGTTGGTTTTCTAAATAATGCAAGAGAAATTTTTTAAATTGCCAAATTCCCTTCCATACTTATTGATGATTTATGAGTAATATAAAAATCAATTTGTATTTTATGATATGGTTGGTATTATATCGCGTCATTTTTACAAAAGCTGGAACGTCACCTATTTTTACATCATGTCCAAAAAAGAAAATATTTGGAAAAGCGTATCATTTGTCACAACTAGTCAAAATGGTATGAAAAATGGAAAGGAATTCAAAGCCTTTTCTTAGAACATCCCTGTATGCAATTCATGGAAAGGTCAAATGAAATTAATATCTTTGAAGAAGCATAAACACGATTTGCTGCTATATGACACAATTATCAATTCTTTCCCATCATGAGTTTCCAGTCATCTGGACTGCAATAGATTATTAATCAAAATCACCTCTTTTAGCCTACATGAGCGGCAATTTTCTGTTAAGAAATCTGTTCTTTATCAATCCATTTTCTTCATATACAACTCTTTGCCCCATAACAGACATTTGTGATATCGCCTAGGAATTATTTTGTAAACTTTAAATACCTCTAATATAAATACAAATACTCTACAGAAATTCGAGAATAATGCTGGTGAATTTATAAAAACAGATGAATTAAATATATGCGTTTGCTTTTTTTTTCTTTTGTGTCGCTTTTACCAAGAATTTAGAAAAAAAAAAGTATTATTTTTTTATTTTCCAAATTTATTAAAATAAATACTGTATGAGCGTCAATAAACACACACTTAAAATAATAATTGAAAGACTTGTTCACTGCTTTATGTTTAAAAGATGGTAGCGGGTAAGATACGAAAATCTTTCTGTTATACCTTGTAAGTAATTTTCATAAAATAACTACTTATGTGTACTATATATATTTTAATCTTTAAAAAAGTAACGTGTATGTCTACTGTTTTTTCCTATTCTCATAAATTGTTCGTAAACTAAATAAATATTCTGCATATTTAAAAAGAATACAGAATGCGTGAAATATAAAGATGGTCTTAGTGTCACTTACCAATTTTAATTTAGGCAAAACCAGAAAACTTAATGAATTTTATGTTAATTTTTATTAAAGAAAATATTCACCTTACGATTTACGAGTAAATGATAATTTTTTTTTTGTCATGAGTTCTAAAACTGACATTATTCTGAAGAAAATTTTGACATAAAACAGTTTCTCTTCAACTTCAGCATTAAAAAAAAAAGATTTAGAACTCACAATATTAATGATAGCAAAAAATCCAAGATTTAATATTGAGAATAAATTACAACAAATATGTTGATTGGAACTGTCGGCTCATTTGTTTTTTGAGACGTGCGGTAAAATATAAATGAAATCAACATCTATTAAAATGAATGTTTGTTCGAGATTATGGAACAAGCAATAAAACATTTAAATTGAACGAGATAGGGAAACAACAAGAAGAAATCTAGTCAATCTATGTTCAGATTTAATAAATCTTTCAGAAAATCGGAAGAGAATTTAAAATCGGTGACGATTTAAATTAGGATCCAGTTGTATTTTTTATCAGAGAATTATCCTATTTCAAACATTCCTTGTTCTAACAGAAAAAAAATGAACACAGACCTTTCCATCGAGAATTTTATAAGCCATCATTTTGTTGCATCATTTTTATCATTATAATTTATTACTTTTATGTGTATAGTTATTTTTTATGGATATTGATCGAGATTTGGTTTATAGATCATGATTTTCTGAAACGGGTATAACTAAATATTAAATATTAAAATAGTTTTTTTTATAATAGTGTAAGTTCTACATAATTTATGATGCGTGGTGCAGGATTCACAGACAAATGTTTCTTCCAAGTCAGTAAATATAATACTTTTAATTATTCTTTATTTTAGAAAAAGTTATTAAAAAGAGAATAGTAACTAACATAATATTAGATGTTTTTTCTTTCAGAAGCAATGATTTTTGGAATAATTTTTTTTTTAAAGATTAAATATAACTTAAGAGGAAAATAAAACTTCTCAATTCGTTCTTGAATTATGTCACTTCAAGTAAAAATAAATGAAAGTTTCTAGAAAATTCTTGGTATTTAGAAATATGATATACCATAATTTCATTTCAATTGCTCAAAAAGGTTTGCTCAAATTAATATCTGATGCAAATTATAGACATCATTTCCTTCTCTGGATATTTTTTAAGAGAATTAGCTTCAATGAATAACGCAAAAATGTAGAACAATATCTAAATTCTTGCTAATAAGATTATAAAAAAACTATAATGTAAAATACAAATTTGTCTAAAGATTTTCGTAATGATCTTTAATTATTTTTCCTCCAAATGAGATAAGAAATTAATTATTGAGCCAAAATTGCTAAAAAAACGTTAGTTTCTTCTGACTCATTAGAAATCCTTTTATCTAAATGTTTTTTAAAATTGCAACTTCATAAAAATGCATCATTCAAATATTAAATTTCATTAGAAACTGATTTCTGAAAAAAAATTACAAGTTGGAAGACTTTTGAAATGTACATATTTACATATTTCGGCATTTAAAGCATTCATTAGAAAAAGCTAAATGTTCGGCAAAAGAATAAGAATATTCATTGCTTACATGAATACTATAATTAATGATTTAAGTCTTAAAGTGTGTAATCACTTAACATGAGTATTAAATTTTATTAATACATTAAAATTTACGAAACTGGCCCTTTATGAAGACATTAAAGTGTTCAAAAGATGATCTCAATACTTAAAAAATGTTTTGAACTGCATTAAGGAGGTAAGATACAAATAGTGTATGATACTAGAATAACTTTTTTGAAATCCGATATTTATCAAAGAAAAATAAATAGAAACATATCAGATATATTGCCGTAAATGTTTCAAAATTAATATATGTAATTAATTTAGAAATAATTGAGATAAAGCTGTTGAAACTATGAATTTATTACAATTTCTGAATACAATATTTTGACAGAACCTCTAATTTAACTTAAAATTTTTGAATATTAATCAATACAAAAATTGAAGGAAATATTAATAACTATAAGTTAAAAATTTATCTTTCCATAAATTAAATTTCTTAAGATCAAGAAATGTTTTGAATTTATCACTGAAAAGTTCATGATCAGTAACATCAGTTCCTTATTTTATTGCAAATTTATATCCTCATCTGTATTGGCAATTTTGGGAAACATCTACTTTATGGATTGTTTATACTTCTAAGAAGAAATCTCTTTATACTAAAGATATGCTACATAGCCTGTTATGATGAAATTTATTACTATATAGCTTCATTTTGGACTGTTTATACTCCTGCCATAGAGATATTTTTCTTAAGAAGATATCATACAAACAATTATTACGATGAAGTTTGTCACAGATGAATGACAGGAATTTTCAAAAAAGGTCCCACTATTTCAGGTAGTTACCACACTTTTACAAAGTTTAATGTACGACTTGTATTCGATGCAATATGAGTGATTTGTTAGGGATGGACCTAATGGTTATTTAAAATTTTTCTTATCAGACATGGGCGGTACATGAAAAACCATCCTGCTTCCCAAATTTGAATCCTTCAGCACAAATATATTTCAACCTCGAGTTAGATTTATTATACACCTAGCTTATATATAATTCGATAAGCTGTTGCACGTTACAACTAATAAGTTAGATTCCTTTTTCTTAATTTTCCAATTAATATTTTCAATTATTCAAATTTAACTTCGTATTTCATAGTTATCAAAGAATGTATTATAAAAAAATTCTCAGTAAGTCATAAAATAATTAAATATATAATTTTTTATTAAATATTTTAAGAGTTGATTTTGTTTTATTACATTTAAGTTATATATTTAATGGGAGATTATAAAATTTTAGTTGGAATGAAGTTAATTCTGAAAGAAATATTTTAATTCCCTAAATGATCTTTTTAGTAAAGATAATTTCTTTTTTTCTTTCAATGAACAAAAGCCCATTATATTCGGACAAAGTGTGCTGTAGTTTAACAAAAATTAATTTTGCATGTGCAACTTTTCAAAAAAGGATATTCGAGTTTTTATGTCGGATATGACTTTAAAACTATAAGTAATTGCGTTTCCAAAAAATACACATATAAATTTTAAAGGGTTTCATAGTTTTCAGAAAAGTAAAAAAGAACGAAGTCTTCAACAAGCTCCAGATTATCATTGTCTAATTTCATAACTTTTTTTCTTAATTAGATATCAACAAAAGCCTTAATGGTATAAGAATACTCTAATATGAAGCTCAAAAAGCTTCATATCTTTGAGCTTTCAAATATCGATGGCATTCCCAATAGAGCTTTTTATGTTGTACTAGAAGTTTCTTTCCCTTATCAACACAAAATATTTCTAGCAGAGTATGAAAAAGATACCTTTCTTGATAGTACTTGATAAAATACCTCTCTAACTTTTAGAAGGTGCTACATATTTCTTATGGAGTTCGAACATGACAAAAACACGCAAAACTGCGAGTGAATGGAGAATATCTCAAAAATTTTGCATTGGAAGTCGCCGATGTTGAAGATGCATGTAGAAAAATGGATCTCAGTGGGAAAGCATTCTAACATTCGAGTAACATAAATCAAAATCTAATGGAATTCAGAAAAGCATCAGAAATTTCTCGACATAACGCCTATGCTTCTAAGTAAATGATAAAACAAGTGCGTATTCTCTGCAAATATATCTACAATTATTTGGAAATGTAACACGAGGATGAAGTATCCAGATAATTATAAATTTTGTATCAAAATGTCTAAAATTTCAATGCTATGTTTTCTACCTGGAAAATGTCTAATAATGTAAACTAGATTAGTTCATTAAATAAAATGCAATCTTTATTAAATTTGATTGCAAGATAAGATAATAAGTTCATAATTAAAATTAAGAACACAGTATTATGCTTTTTTCGAAGAAAATCATTCAAAATGGATTAGAATCATTATTCTTTCAGTATGTCTCATGTTTAATTACTGCTTTCGTCGTTAGTTCTTCATAAGGAGTATCATCTTCGATTGCGATTCTATTAAACCATGATGTTTATTTCGAGTTATTGTCAATAACAAATATATAGTATATGTCAAAGTGAAATATAACTTATAATATCAAAAACACAGGAATTTACTAGTAAATATAACAAAAACGTAGTTTTGAAAATATTTATAGAATTTTCTAGTCTGAACGGATGATCTAATTGACTCAATTTATGATATTTATACTTAAAAATGTTAAGATTCATGCAATCATATTTTAGGCTTTAGATGATTTAAGTATGTTATAACATATGTTTTCAATGGAGTCGATTCATGCTCACCTAATACTAGTCAGAAGTATTACACCAATTTGCTTTTAAAATCTTTTGTACATACGTCCAAGATGCCACAATCAAGGTTAACACATCGAGCAATTAGTTAGATGTTAAGATGACTTGCGCAGTCATATGTGCCATGTGATTGTCATGTCACATAAGCTGACTCCATTACTTCTACTTGCTCTAACGAGTATGTATGTGCGAGGTTGTTAAGTCCGTTTGTCTATGTTTCAGGCTTAAATTCTGTTCAGAATTTGGTTGTTTGGTTTATTACGAATTTGACGTTTTTTAAACAAAAGAACTAGGCCCTGCCGAATTAGTTAAAAACCTCAAAGTGAGATATTATGAAGTGGACGTTGTCCCTTTTGATGTTACACAATGAGGATAATCTTTATAAGTAATTTTCATAGATTTCTGTTATAAAATAGGGAAGACCGGAGAAAATTCCACAGGCAGAATTTTCTCGGTCTTCTCAGGGCAAATTGTAGAACCATTTTTGTATTTTAAGAATCAAATTTGACAATTGTAATCTGGTCTAGTTTTTTAATTGAACTTAACTAGATTTAGGTTTATTACTTTCATCTAAGAATCTAACAAATTTATTATTTATTAATTTCATTTTTCCATTTTCTCGTTTATTAATCGATTAAATATCGTAAATAATATGTAAAAAAAATTTGCGACGTTCGGATTAGAATCAAGCTCCAGAAAGGGAGAATAGTAATTTTACTTGCTCAATTTAATTTATACCCTAAAAAGGGGAAAAAGTGAAACAACTATACAAATATTTACTAATAAGTTCAACTTCCTTATTTCTTAGTTTCAATTTCACATTTTTCCATTTATTAATCGATTAAATATCGTAAGAACTATGTAACAAATTGTTTGCGATACACGGATTAGAAGCAAGCTCTAGAAAGGGATAGCAGAGTAGAAATTAAACTTGCTCAACTTAATTGATACACTAAAGAGGAAAAAAATGAAACGACTCTGCAAATATTTAATAATAAGTTCAACTTACTTCAGTTAAGTCAAATTCTATCTAAATATTTTTGCGCATTTCGGAGAGACGAGGTACCTCGTCTTAAGTCTGTTCACATTCTTCAAGAATTTTAGAAATCTTCAGAAGAAAAGAAAAAATATTAGATGGAGAATTCCACTAAAGAATATCTTCATTATTTCGTAATACTAAATTCCTTCAGTTTAATTATCCTTGACTAATAACCGCAAAAAACAATTATATGCCTATTATTTAATCTTCCTAGGTAATCATCAAAAAATGTAGAAAGTATATTTACACTTCATTAATATTGAAGAATTTTAAAAAAAACTGATAATTTTCGAATAATTAAGTCAAAGTTCAGGCAGCTGGATATACATTATTTATGCCTTGCTGATTTACTTTGAAATCTATCGAATGTTTTGCAATAGAAAAAACGAAGTGTTATAGAACAATTTATGACAACATCATGACGTCATGTAACTGTGGCGTGTTTGAATTCATTTTATTTAGTATAGTTTTTTAAAGGAATCGATATTTAATAAATATCATGCATGATAAAAAACCGTGCAGTGTAAAACAGTATTTAATTAGATTGAACTATATTTACTACGAGTTGCCTAATGAAAATCAGAGAGCATAAATGGTGAATTGAATTAAAGGGAATGGATTACATTTAATTCCGACATTTTAAAAAGGACACGTTATAATTGCTACACCATATGAAAAAGAAAGGAAATTTCAAGGCAGCGTATTATTATGGAAATAGTCTTATTTCCATAATAATACGCTGCCTTGAAATTTCCTTTCTTTTTCATATGGTGTAGCAATTATAACTTGTCCTTTTGCTGTAAAAAAGTTCAAGACTCTGGTAAGTGTGCTGTAAAAAAGTTCAAGACTCTGGATAATGGAAGATGAGGCTTTATTCTATGAATATTCTAGAAAACACAGTGAACAGTTGACAAATACACAGTCAAGCTGTACACAAAGAACAGCATTTGCAGACTTTGACAGGGTAAACAGCAAATTGCTAAATGAATAACAGCATACCACAACAGAGCAAAATAACTAGAGAGCTCGGTTTGCTATCAGTACTCCAAAGAGAGAATTCGCTTCTCGTGGGAATCCTTTGCCTTATATACTTTCCTAAGAGCGAATGGAATTTTCTAGAAGAAATTCTCAAATTTTGGTTCCTAATACAGATATCGCCATAATTCTTGTATCTCCCAGAGAATTCATTTTTTTCACCAAAGGTTCCAAGTTTATAGTGAAATTCATTTAATTATTTATTACAATGAATTCCGCGGAAAATAAAACCTTTCATTAAGAATATTTGTAAATCTCTGTTTTCAGCTACGATATCGATGTTGAAGAAAAGCAATACTATTGAATAGTAATAAAATAGTCAGACTGAGCTTTAATTGCAACGAATTTCATAAGTAATATCATATGTGGTATTTTTTAAAAATAAAGTACTGATTGTTCAAACTCAAATCAAATTTGAAGGGCGCTTCTTAAAATATAAGAACAAAAAAAGCTGGCAATGTTGCAATAAAATTTATAACAACTTGTATATAAATATTAACTTAAAACTAACTTATGATATATTGTGAACCAGCCTCATAAAATATCTCCTTTTAAAGAAAATAATCTGTAATAAATATCGTTCATGAAAAAAAGTGCACTGCGAAACATCATGCAGTCACACTCAGCTTGTATTGCTACGAATTTCCTGAAAAATATCACTTTAGTTATTTTAAAAGGAAGTGCAGAATGTATAATAAAGCCTTTGATTAAATTTAAAGGGATGTATCTCAAAAGATAAGACACAGCGTCTTCTCTAATCTTAATCTTACTTGATTCCTTATTATTTGGATCTTGCTTCTAGATCAAACTTGACGCTTTCGAGCTACCTCAAGATACGTCATTATCGATTACGTAATCTTAGCCGGTAGCTAGCAGCTTCCTTAAGTTCATGTCAAAGGTTTATGCAAAGTTAATTAATTTTGAAGAGGTAACAAAAATCTCGCATTATATATTATACATAGAAATTAAAGTATTATCATGTTTTAATTAGTGTTACAATGTGTTGGTTGGAAAGATTTAATACGGCAAAATCGAAGAAAATTAGTTCGATGAATGCGGTTTAACATAACGCGTATTATATAACGAAGGAATATTCGACAAGACAAGAAAAGAATAAAATTGTTAGTCGCTTCATATGAGAGAATTCTATTTTTTTTCTTCATTTTACTGGATTTAATATGTACTATCGACTCTGTTAGTATCAGCATCTTAATGTTATTCATATAATAGCATTCCTTTATTCATAAACTGAATGTAAACATTTTTGTTTGTATAAATGTGCTTTTAGAAAATTAATTTGAGAAATATTCGATATTTTTGAATAGCACATCAAATTTTTATCCCAGAAAATGCTTTTATAAAGGAGAAAAAAATAGAGGAAAAGAGGATTTATGTTTATGTACGAGCAATTATAATATTTCTTTCAAAATTCATCTAATAATTTGCTTTTACATAGAAAATGCATCGAGTTTTTTACTAAAAATTAAATGATAAACATAATCGACTCTTTTCATGCACTTTATTTTCTAAAAATATGAAAATAAAAATTTTATTCTTTTAAAATATATTTTATCTTTGCAAAATAAATGGTTTGGGAAGCGTATCTAAACTTTTAAAATAAATAAAACCAATAAAACATATAAAATGATAACATAATTTAAATAAGTATACGTGTTCAAATGTTGTTTCTGTATTGGAAATTACTTATTATTTCTGTTTTCCTATGTGGGAAGTGCATTGTTTAATCATGGTCTTCTATGTTTGAGATAAAAAACATTTCCCCCTTAATACGGCTATTTATTTCTGCATTAAAATTCGTGATAAGCTTTATAAATTAGTAATTATCTTCTTATCAAGAATAGTTCAGAATATCATTTATTTTTTAGTTAGGAGGGATTTGTCTTTTTATATATTTTAATTATAATACTGTATCGAATATCTAATTCAGTTACAATGAAAAATCAAAAAATGCCACTCCATTTTCTTACAGTGAAATACTACCACTTTATATTTCTGCTGTCTATTTTAACTTAAATATGGTGTCTCAGTTAAATATTTCAAATATTTAGATATGAAAAACAATTATTATTACCTTCTTCCTTTAATCAACTAGTTCAATAATTTGATTCTCACTTTCAGTATTGGAATCATTCTTGCTAACTGAATTGATCTATCTTATGTTTTTTTAATTATTGAGTTCAAGAACAAACAAGTAAACATATTAAGAAATCATCAACAAATAAAAGAATTTGATGTAAGAGTTTATAACTATATTCAATTCTGATATTAAAACACCTGTAAAAGTTTAACAATCTTGCTTGTGGTGGTGAAGATATATTATACTTACCTGCATTTAAAAGGACAGACCGAAAACCTCTGACTGAAACCTCTTTCTTCAAAACTTTATACTCGACAATTTTGATATTAAATCCACTTGTTTAATTTCTTTCGCTTAGTTGTCTTCCCTTTATAAGTTATCAAGTTTAAAAAGAGATAGATAAAATTGCAAAAATTCAAAAACAATGTAGAAGGATCTAGAAGGGGGAGATTCATCTAAATATTGATGTAGAAAATGTTGAAGAATACTTTACTTTCTGTTTATATGCGTTATATTTGAGAAAGTAAAAATAGAAGATTAATGGAAATAACGATTTATATTCAATTACAATAAACTTTTTATTTCTGCAAAATAAATGGGTTAGTACTAAATTTAATGCATTTTTTTATTTCACGCTTATAATTTTGATCTACGAATTTCAGGTATCCAAAAATTGAAGAAATTTCTTAAAACATGGATTTTGGCAGAGGAACAAGAAAACGTTTTCCCAGTTTCTTCAAGTTTTCCGAATTAAAATTTTCTATTCGTTTCAGCTATTGTGTTACCATTTCTTGCCTTTTTTTTTTTGCACACGCTTGATCTATGATGCTTATATATTAATGGAATGGGCAAAAGACGTAACCGATGTGTTTTTCTTGAAAACAGAGAGAGCATCTACATAAACTAAATGATAACTGGAAATTTATATTGTGACTTGTTTTGTTTTGCTTTGGGATGCATTTATTATATTATTTGTTTTTTTCAGCTAAGTATCATCACGCTTGTTAATATTTAAAACTATTTTGAGCTATGAATATTCTGAATATATAGTATACAGATCAAAAGAATTAAATTGTCAGTTCAAATACTGATAAAAATAATTTAAGCTTAAAAGTTTATAAAAATTTAGTTTGATAAGATATAGATTTTTATTTTTATTTCCCACTCCACCCCAACTAAGTAAGTAAAGTGACATAAGTCAGAGGGGAAAATTATCTTTTGAATCTTAAAATATGTGTGTTGTTTTGAAAATTCTTTTGTACTTTAAATGATTTGCAGCTAATGAAGTCATTCAAACAAAGAGAACGAATAACTGAATTTTAATTAAAATAATGACTGCAAAGACGATACAGTCATGCAAAAATACTCTATAAATGTCAGTCTAATGTAATCATTTTGTAACGCGTTCACCTTACTTCCAAAATGAAAAATAAAACGTTAACCAGCCTTCTCACCATATAAAAATTGTAGACAACGAGCGTTTTGTGCTTTGTAGCATAGTGAAGAAAAGTGAAAATGCATTTTGGAAGTTACTTTTTGCTAAGCAATTGATGCCAAAATTTGATGCAGAAGCAAAATTTTAGAGCCAAGATCTGATACCAAATTTCATTCATGTAAGTCGCCGTTTCTTTAGTTATCACGTTTGCATACATGTGGATATACAGACAGATAGTCGTCCTCTCAAAGCATTTAATTCAAAATTTGATTTGTATCTACAATTACGGTGTTAAAATTGTACACCTATATTTATTTATCCATCAGTTTGCGGATATATAAACAATGACGAACAGATAAATAATTGTCATATTAATGAATTTTGCTCAACATTTGATACAAGTCTAAAAAGTTAGTGTAAATGCCGAATTTCAATTGCATAGATCGAAATAACTTTGAGTTATTGTGCTCGCAAACAAACAGATAGACAGAGCGACATACACACAAACATGTATAATTCCGAAAATATGTTTTCCATACTCAGGAAAGTTTGAGAAATAGAGATTTAACAAAATCTCGAGATTGAATTTCTGGACGGTTATTTTCTCTTTGTATATGAGATGATAAAAATTTACTTTCAAAATGCGAAATTCACGACAGTGCAAATATTACCAATAATGGAGTCACTCTGAAAACCCACTTTAACATATGCTGTCTAAGAGTTCATAATGAAAGTTAACCAAGATATTCTGCCAGCTTTTGAATGTCCATAATAACATGCTGAGGAAACTAGTTTTTATTTAAATCTCCAAGGAGAATCTGGAAACTTCCTAAGCTTCAATATTGATCTTTCGAGAAATGTGATAGATAGACAAACTTCGTTAATTTGATCGCCTATGCTAGACAATTTTCTCTGAGATCAAAAATGATGGAAAATATCTCAGTGGTCAATAGCAAGGGCAGAAATAATTTGATACAATCAGTAAAACAAAGTAAAAAAAATAATACGACATTAACGAAATTTACACTTGCGTCACAAACAAGTCTATATATCGTTTACAAAATTTTTTAATAATATTTTTAATTTATACTTAAAATGCACCTATTCTATAACTTAATGGCAGAAAAGAATCTTCGGAATCCTCTACGTTAAAATTTACCTAACTTAATTTAACGAATTTTTATTATTATTAAAATCAAAATGAAAAATAACGTAAATGAATAATAAAACAATCTTTCTACGTATCTGTTCAGAACTCTGCACGAGAGATTCCAAAATAAGATCTTGGAGCAAAGTCGATGATTCGCGTTACTTTATGCAAAACACGTTTTATAAATGCTAATGCAATGCATGGAAGAGAAATCATAAAGAAATGATGTTCCTTTTTTTTGTTTAAATTAACCATAAACTATTTACTTTGATTACATGGGAATAATCTAATTAACAAATTAGCTGCGTCTGAGTTAAAGTCGATGCCTTTGAGAATTCAGTCGTCAGGATGTTTTTCACGCAAATATTTATGCCGAAATTTAATAGTGGTGGTAATAAAGATACTTAATTTCAGTTTGTTCATTGAAGTGCTTCAGGCTATGGTAGCAATTTTTCTTTCTCTGTCACTGAGAGCGTTTGCTATTAATTAGGAGAAGCAAAAACGATTATGCTTCTTGAATTATTCAATCTTTTTATTACATTATTTTTTATTTTTAGAGCTTGGAGAAATTATTGCAAATTATTTTCTTTGATTCTTTTCCTTTACACCTTTGAATTTATATCTTGCAGACTAAGGCAATTTTATGTTTGGAGAATTCAATATTATTCATCCCAATGCCATTTCTGATCCAAATTAATAAACTATAAAAATTCTGTGTTATTATGAACAATGCATTATTTAAGTATATATACATATAGTGCATTTTTTTCTCTGACTATGAATCTAATTTTCTTTTAGACATAAAAAATAATAACTATCATAAAAAATCTAAAAATTTACTGAACTATCGCACATGGGCAGCTAAATTTATTTATTTTCTTGGAGCCATTTTTATTCTGAACTGAAGAGTAATTGCTGGCTACTCTTTACTTATTGTATTTAATATGTTTATACAATATTAATTATTTTTATTGTATTTTTGCGCATTTAATATCAATATAATTTTTAGCATGTGTGGTTCTTATTTTATGATCTTAGTTTTTCATTTATAATCGATATAATAAATGAAATTTAGAAACTTTCATTGAAAAGAAATATTAATTGAATTCTAATTGTATATTACCTCTTATAAAAACATAAACCAGTGTTCTTATAAATATTTAAATGGAAACCGTCGTTTAAAAGAATATGTATATCCATCATAAATTTTTTAAACATTTAGATCATAATGAAAATGAATTATTTATGCTTGCTAAGGGACAATATTGATAATAAATGTGATTTGTATGCATTTGAATTTAAACAGACACAATTTCTAAAATTATCTATCATACTTATTGATTGAAACAAGGGAATCGTCATGATTTCCTGTTAACTAATAAAATTTTAATGAAATTTCTCATCTACCCTAAAGAATGTTTTCATTTTGAAATAAACGTCTTGGTATAAAATAAAATATAAATAAATAAACAAAATTTCAGATTTACTTTCTGCATTGATGGATATTATTCTGCTTTCTCAAATTTTCCTGTGTCTCAAGTCCACAAAACTTTATGATGTGTCATAAATACAAGTTTAAAAATCAAAATATGAGCTTTAAGAATCATTTTTCAATTTTTAATGCCATTTATTGTTCCTCGCTACATTGGATGATATTTACACCCAAGATGGGTATAGTATATTTTAAACATTTTTGACTGCAGATTCTTGTCAATATTTGCATTCTTAGAGTAAACTGGGTCGCCTTGGAGAATTAAAAAAATATCCATTTTAACAGTCATGACAATCATATTTTATATTAGTTTAACAACTATCAATTTCTAAGCATTTTCACTTATTTCATTTTTTTATTCTGATGGAAATTGTCTTAATTAGCTGAAGTATAGTCAAAAATTATCTATGGTATCAATGAAAGCTTTTATTTAAATGAGATTCTATATATGTACCATTCGATGTATATTATTGTTATCGTTAATGATTTTCTTACGTGAAATGCGTTGGTGAGTTCGAGGAAGATGATAAACAATTTTGTTACATTTTATTATATATTTTGTACTCTTATCCTTACGTGAAATCGTTCTTTAACAAAATTTTTTGTCATTTTAGTCTTTGAGTGTCTCATATTTTATTTAAATGTGAAAATGAATATCCACTTCAGTTCATCCTACTGTACAAGCCTAAAGAGTATGATATTTAATGATTATGACTTTTTTATAAGCCTATAGATTATGATATTTAATGTATTTGGTATTCGAATTGCGTGTTTAATTTTCAAACTAAATGAAGCTGCTTTTACATACCAATGTTGCTTTTATGTCAAGTAGGTTCATAAGGTCAGTACCTAAAATACATTTAATAGTTATTATTACTACTATTATGTTTTGTTCATCTTCCTGTCATAAGTCACGTGACTTAAAATTACATATAAGTGGCTGTATAAAGCTTCTAGCAATTTAAGAAGTCTATATTCTGGGTCATAAAGTAAAATTCCCAGCCTTGAATATAAAATAACGGCAATAATATCATATAAAATAAACATGTGTCTCAAAACTGCGATAGTGATAACGCTGCAATCACCAAAAGCAAAACTGAAGGCAGGATTATGACTGGAATAGTTAGTGATTGTGCCACAGTGAATGCTGAATTTTTTTTCCATGCAAACATTCAAAAACTTTCAAAATTTAAATATATGAGAGAGAAAAAAAATGCTTCCTGCACAGTTATAATATGTATTTATTTCTGTTTACTTCTATATAAAAAACAGAAATTAAAATTTTAACATAAATTCTTCTAAGAAATTCGGAAATATTTCAATGTCAAACCAATTATCTTATAACAATATTTCTAGAAAAGAAAGCATAGCTATTTTTTATCGATTTTTTTTCTCTCAACTGCAAATTACTTTTTTGCACAGGTATTTCTAACATCAATAACAACTCTGGTTTTAGAAATAACATATTTAAAAACTACTACTTTTGACCAAGTTCAGTTAGTTTAGTTATATTAACGTCCCGTTTGAAGCAACACTGAGGCTATTTTGGGACGGACCTCGTAATTTTGAACCTTGGTCAGATGACGAGGACGACACCTGAGCTGGCACCCCTCTCTCCACACAACACCACACCAGCGGGAGGACGTTTGGCCAGGACGGATTTAACATGCAACAGACCCCCTTATACGAGGGTTCTTCGGTGGAATCGGGTCTCGAACCCGAAACCCTCCAGTTCCGAAGCCGAGACCTTACCACCAGGCCACCGCGGCCCTTGACCAAGTTCAATGAAACAATTATTAGATAGGCAAACGAAATCAAAGACTTAATTACATGCAAATGAGTTAATTTTGAAATTTAAATATCAGATGTATATTTTTATAATTATTTCGCTTTTAAAGCTTTAATTCTGTTGATTGTTATGTAAAACTTACATATATTTGTCAATAAAATATTTTAATGTAAAAAAGCGTCTTCAGGATATTTGTAAATTAATGCTATTAAAAGGCAGGCACATTTTCAAATGAGATTTGTTTTTTAAAACAGAATATCGTAGTTATCGAAGATTTTACTTAATGTTACATTGTTCTAGATAGAAGGTGATTAGGAATTTAACGCTCTTCTAAAGAAAAATCTAATTGTAGATAACAAGGCTTTCTTTTCTCATTGTAAAATTGAAAAACATTAAATATATATTTGTAGAAAACTGTCTAAGCCTTTTTTTATGAAATAATTGGATTACCCATTTTAATTCAGATTGACACTTACTTGATTTAAATCAATTTGATAAATTTCGTATCTTTTCAATTTTTTTGGCAGTTACGAAAATAATTCCAGTTGTTAACAAGCTTCGAATTGTTAACATCATTAAAAATAATGTAACTGTGGAATGCCGAAACAAAGATAAAACAACAAAAACACTGAAAAAGATTTCCGTCATACTTAAATAAAAAAAAAAATGTTCTAAATTCAATCAGACGATATAGTTTGAGGAGAATTCATGTTTTTTTATTATTATTTAGGTGACAAAATTAATTTAATTTAAAAATTTGAAGAACGCACATTGACTATTACTATTAATTTGATTATATCTTTAAGTATTTTTCAGCTGTAGAATTTGAAAAAAAAAATGATTAAAACCTGGAATATCAGTTAATATGCAAACATATAATTTTTGCATGTTTTGCAACTGCAAATCGATATTCTTTTTTTTTTCTTTTCAAAATTCACTAAAAAATAAAATCTATTATCATTTTCCTAGTAACGTTAAAAAAAATATATTTCATCAATAAAAATGTATTTGTAGCTATAACATTATTTGTTATTGGTATTATAAATTATTTGGCGATTGCTATTATAAATTATAAAAAAGTGTAATTCAGCCTTTTAATTTGATTAATGAAATAATAGAGATTACAACGAGCAAGCGGAAAAAGTTTTTCGTTGATGTTTAACATTATTTACAAATATTCGTGTTTATTATAAAAACCATTGTAGATTATTTCAAAAAAGTAAATGTAATTATCTTTACACCATATTCTTTAAATGTAATTTTGATTAATTAATAAATTTTGAACTTTTCTTGATTAAAAAGCAGGCCACAAATTTAAAGAAACATAATATTAATATAACATAACTTTTTTTCTTAAATATAAAAATTAACGCGTTATCGATAAACAAATATATAATTGAATTATTAATATCATTTACAATCAGAACTCCTACTTCTATCAATATATTTTAGTATTTCATTATCTGAAATTATATTCTGAAGTTGTATTTCCAAGACTATGATCGTTTCTTACAAATCCTTGAGTTCATTAAGAAATGTTTCATTATAAGAAATAATTACAGGTTATTATAAGAAAAAAGATATAAGAAAAACTATAATTGTTTTTCAGCCACGTCCCACGAGTAAGACTTTGATTAATGGGGAAATAAAAGATTTTAGTGAATAACAGTGAAGTAACGGGAATTAAGCTATAAGTTTGAGTCTTGTGGTTCTCCGCTTTAGACTCTGGTTCAGGAAATACGGCTATTATAAAAGAGGAAATTTGACGCTGCGTGCAGGGTTCAATTTACATGGCTCCCGTGGTAATGGGGTAGATTTCGTTTCCGTTCTACGGGGTATACGGCTTACGAAACAGGAGTGGACTTAGTGGGAGCCGCTGTGACAGAAGATAGGAATCAAGTCTAAGAAATTGAATTTCCACCGATGATTGATGGCTCTTCCAGATTCTTGACATTTCTTTAACGACAACTTTCGTTTTATTTCTTTTATTTTCAATGTATTTCTTCAAATAATTTTCAGATTTTCAGATTTCACATCCGTTTGTCATTTAATGTTTATATATATATATATATATATATATATATATATATATATATATAATTGTTAAGTTGTACTGTCGTGTTGGGTTGGATTAGTCATTTTTTATATTTGCATGCGATTTTTTAAAAATATGAAAACTTTCATAGGATTCGATATGTTCATAATAGATAAATGTAGGGGTATAAATAGAAAAAGGAATTTGGTAGTTAAAAATGAACGGAAATGTTTTGGGTTATTTTAATATATCCTAGCACGCTATCTGAAAATGATATTTAAATGATTTGCCACTACACTATTAGGCTGTATTTTCTTGATTCAAACGATTATAATATTAAAAAAGCGTTTTTATATATTATTATTGTAATAAGAAGCCGTGTAATAATTCTATACATACAAAGAAATTGTTGATATTACTTCTCTGCAATTTCAGGTTACATCTTTTGTAATGAATAGTAAAATGAATTTTTTTGAGCTTGTAAGGATTGCGTTAGTAGAATATATCAAAGACAATACGAAAGGAAAACTCCTTCGCAACATCGCTATGGAATTACTATTCGCTTATAGATATGTGATAAATTATTTCTTATTAAAATGAAATCATTTTACTTTTATTTCTGTTCCGTTTTACTCCTTTTCTTGATTTCATTTTTAATGAAATGACCTACAGTATTCGATTCCAAATAAATTGCCTTTAACTATAAATCACAAAATGTGTACTTGTTCTCGTAGAAAAAACTTTTAATAGCGCTATGCTTTTTTTAGCAATATTTCTTTTTAGATTGCTGTGTACAGGAATCTTATCATTTTTTAGGGTTAGTTTTGATCAACGAATGCATGCACAGACATTATTAATTTGCGTTATGTTAGCGCATATAATTTTTTTTCTTATAGAATATTTAAAAAGAAACAAATGAGTTCAAGTATGAAACCTTTTTGTCCTTCTTTCGAAATCTACGTTCTTTTGGTGATATGGCGTGAAATTGTACATAGGAGAACGCTGTCCGGTTAATCTTACTACGGTTCAAAGGCACGATGTCTTCCCAAAATAGCCCAAGTGATACGTAATATCACAAAAATTTTAATATAACTTAATTAAATTAAAGAAAATTTACCAAAATCCAATACGTATTGCATTTTCATAGTCAGTTCAAACTCAAAATAAAAAAAGTGATTATTTGCAAGAATTGTACTTACAAATAAACATTATTAACAGTAACTTTTTCATTCAATAGAATTATTCAATTCAATTCAAGAGTTTCGAAACGTTTTTTGAAACTTGAGATATAATTTAATTTTACTTTATGAAATTTTCAGCGTTTTGCGGGAGACTTGAAAATTTTGATTTCCATTTAATTAGGTTTTACATGCCAATTTTCTATTAATTTAATTCACTGAAGAAATTTATTTATTGAAACTTTCATGGATGAATTGGTTTTTCATAACAATTTATTGGAAATTATCAATTTTTTAATACTAATGACTTTTACAGCCTAAATCCTATTCATCATTTCGGAATGTTAACAACTTTTCGCAATTTTCATAGATCTACTATCGTCTGCAAGTCCCCTCACTGAGTCCCCCCGCAAGTTCATCTTTCTTAATAAATTATTCAATTAACTGCATCAAAATATAAGTAAATTGCAGCTGTTAGCAAATATTTCCTAATAAATTCAAACTTGAGTGACTGCACACACCTCAACACAAGGATTTAATTAAAGTGAGCACACAATTCTTCCGTTTTCCTATTTGCACCAGAATGACTAATATATTAGAAAATTTGAAATTTGTTTAATTAATTTTGAGAATTATGTCTGTAAAATTCATCATCCTATTTAGTTAATGTTAACTTATTTTATTACTAGATATATTTAAAATAGCCCGTATTCTACTCTTATTTCCTTCTATACACATTTTTTTTTTTTTAAATAAAGGTGCTTTTTTTGGAAGACATTGGTTTTTTTATGAAAAGGAAAACTTAAATTGTATAAATTGTGCTGTTCCTAGAAGCTGGATCTTATCCACGGCAATATTACTTGCAAATTATGTTTTATATGTAGGAATAATACGTGGAAATTATGTTCCAACTGTAGGAATAATACTTGCAAATTATATTTTATCTGTAGGAATAGTACTTACAAATAACGTTCTATTCACAATTTATTAACAATGCATTGTGCTACATCTACAAATAACATTATCCTAAACTAAATCGATTTCAAGATTTCAGAAATAATCATTATATTTATACGTTATGAAAATTCGAAAACAAATAACGCTTTTTTCATATCAATTTATGCTTAGTACTGCATCTATAAATAACACTATCCTATAACGAAGTCCATTTTCAAGCTTTCAGAAATAAACATCATATTTATACATTATGAAAATTCGACAAAGAGGTAATATGCCAATTATTACTAATTAGAAATATAATAAGAAAATATTTACTTATGAAATATATGTGCTTAAATATATATGTATATATAATCATTATATAGTCATACTATGAATAAATGTATTATATGAGCAGAACTGGGGATCATGGCCCAAGTGAGATCGTGCAGAAAACAAGGAAACAGTATGAACAGCATCTTATTCATACAGGTTTTTCATTTGTAATGAAAAAATAATTAATAAATTTCTTTTGACTGATTACCTTTCATTAAAATTCACTCAGTTACTGTTTTAAAAGTACTTCTTTCTATTTATCATTCATTATTGCGTATTTATTTTGAATTTTGGGAAAATGACTAATTTTCTTGGATGAATCTAGAATCTAGAAGGAGAAAAATTGAAGAACTCTTGGAATATATTTTAGGAGCTCATTAGAAAATTCATTTCTCTTGTATCCAAATTCAAAACACATCATGCTCTTTTTGACAGGATTTGGAGATATTTTTACAGATCTTCTAGTATTCAGAAGAGAAAAAAATAAAAATTAATGAATCAAAGATTCATTTCGTTACATTTGCTAGATATCATAAGTCGTTCATATTATTAACACTTAATGGATTTAAATTAAAAATACCTTTGATGAATTACATGAAAGGTATTTACGTTCCTTAATAATATTTAATTTAAGAAAACTTATTAATTTATTTCCCAAATTTCTAGAATCATTCTTAATTAAATCTTCTTATGTTTAAATAAGACTTGAAATACCTCATTATCAAACCACGCATGATAGATAATTTTCAAATAAAGAAAAGTAATAAAGTGATTATTACTTTTCTCCGATAGAAATTAATGCTGAAAGTGGAATGATGTAATTAAATAGAATATATCAAATGTAATTAATTGCAAGTTTATTTTGATAGGATTATCAATGGCTAGGATTTTTTATATCTGAGAAATAAATATAAAAAACAAGTCGATATTTTTGTATCAGACCATCTTAACTTTTCAGCATAATTATGTTAGATAGAAGAAATCATAAATTTTAATTTTTGACTAGAAATTAATAAATAGTTTTCTAGTAGCGCATTTTTAAAAATATTTTAAATTTAAAATGCACTCACTGCCAAATTTACTTTAATTGAAGTTTATATCAAATATTAACTCTGTTGAAATTGTTTTGTCTTAAAAATTCAATAGATTTGCTTTCATAACCTTATTCGTGTCTTCCTCATAAGTGCATGAGATGAGTATTTTGTATATCGAATTTAGAAACATTCTTTTTATAATAAATATGTACCTAATATTGTGGTGTAATGTATTCATATATCTTTCACCCTCTTTCGTTAGAGTTTAAAAGTTATACTCTTATAATATAAGTATTGAGTATATGTTTGAGTTTTTAATAAAAAACATTAGCGCTCTTATCAACAATTTAATTTTTGAGATAGAAAGATTCTAATTTTAGAGGTCATTGCGTTTCATTCACATATATGTCTCATACTGCATTTTTAAAGGAATAAATAATTTTAAGATATTTTATAATAACATTTGAATGTGAAGTGTATAATTTTTGTATACGAATTTAATATTTCTATATTAAAAATTACAAATATATCATAGGCTGTTGATTTGAAAATATACATGTTGATATAAATTTATTTTTAAAATAATTTTTTTATCTATTCTTTACAGTAATTCGCATAAATTCATTTTTTATCTATTCTTTACAGTAATTTGAATAAATTCCTTTTTTATCTATTCTGTACAGTAATTCGTATAAATTCCCTTTTTATCTATTCTTTACAATAATCAATATAATAACATAGTTTATGTTAAAAAATAAGAATTAATACATTATAGGATATTTTGTGCAAAAATGTTTCATAAGGTCTAACAAATAACTATTCCATAAAAAATTGTGATATTCGTTATTAAACAGCTATTTTATATAAAATCTGCATAAAATATTTAAAGAATATTTTCAGTTATTTCGAAATAAGAAAAGAAGAAATACCTTTTCTCCTGCTTAGAAAAATAGCCGTTTGCATTTAATTCGATTCAAAAAATCAAAGGTGCTATTTTCGTTTCATCTCATTCAGAATTTCTTTTTACTTTGATGTTCTTTTTCTTTTCAAAAGAGGGTACCAAATATTTCGATTAGAGGCGATATCTTTGTTTACTTTTCACTTATTTTTATTCTTAGAGAGGGTTGGAAGATAAATAAAATAATCAGATCAGTTTTCTTCGCCACATCAGAAGGTAGTGAGGTTTCCAACAAAGTATTACCGATATCTTCGCTGTTTTTGAAATCAAGCAAACTATGAATCGAGTCTTATTAAACTGAGTTTTGGGGACCAGAGTCATTTTCATCCTTTGTAGCAGGTTACATACGAATATTCTCCATTTTTCTGGTTTTTTGAAATATTTATATATCTTTGCTTTGGTTATTGCATATGGCCATTATTTATTACTCATTAATTCCTCACAAAAAGTGGATATATATGTGCACTTGAATACTTTTGTAATATATTTATACTTTTTTATACATTTATATAATTTCCCAGCATTATTCTAAATTGGGATTAATGTAGGTGTTAGCTGTTGGCTTCAGAAATCGAAACTTTTATTATTTATTTTATATTAAATTCATAAAGTTAATATAATTATTTCTTGAGATTTATTTCTAAAACCTCCGTAAGACCAGAGGTGAAATGAGGAATTCTAATACAACAGATTTCGTTTATTTTGTTAGAACTAAATGTATATAACCAATGTATTTCGATTTCTTTGCGAAAATTGGATCTTCAAAATATGAATAATTTTTTAGAAAATTTTTTTTTTCTAAAATGATTAGATGAACGAAGTAAAAACCTAAACTTCTATCCATTTTCAGACTAGGATATTTCTTCATTACTTGCTACTATATTTGACTGCCATTCTTTGGAAAAACATCTAAAAAATTAGATAATTTATTCTTTGCATCTGACATTTTAAATGTTTCCTTTCACAGAATATTAATCAAAATATTTTCTTCCAGTCAATGAAAGATATATGTTATAAAAACCTTTATACTAAAGGCCTGATATTTTTTTCCAGTCAGATTTAATTTCTTTCTTCAGACGACATTAGTTATTTATTTATTTATTTTTATTTATTTATTTATTTTGCAAGATAAAATATCAAACGTATTTTTCTAAATTTGAAAAATAATCGATTTCTATGAAGATGTTAATTTCCTCTGGCTTTATCCAATAATTATTTCCTTGTTATCTTATACCATGATTTTGTAATATTTTTACTATCACTAATTTGATGACTGATGCTAAAAATTACAAAAATTGTCTTTTTGTTGTAATTATGTGAACTATTTAAATTTGTTTCAAAGAAGCATTAAGAAAATTATCTTGATTCATTATGTTTATTGAATCAAAATAACTCTTTAAAGATGATCTTTTTAATCTATGAGTAATGCTGAAAAACACTTCAAAAGAGTCATTTTGATAAATAAATATCAGTGTTTTTGTTTTTAGAATAACGGTATTTTTGTTTCTCTTTTTTTTTTTTACTAAAACGAATAGTTTGATTATTTTTATTGTTGCAATTGCATTTTCATACTTGAATGCACTAATAAAATGATGTTTAAATTCGAAGTTGAGTTGAATACCAATTTCTAGTACAGTTTTAGGGAAAGAATTAGTAAACAGTATCTTTCGGAATAAAAACGAATTTATACAGCGAAGCAGCTACTTTGACACATTCGAGTGAGGATATTTTAATGCAGTATTTAGCTATACAAAAAGTAAATAACATTCTGTTAGTAGTAATATAAATTTATAAGTTAGAAATAAAATCTTTTATTTTCTTCTCAGAAACAACCTTTCTCGTTAATTATCAAATTATCCAATTTTTCAACAGCCCGAGTCATGTCTGATTCCATTTAATTTAAACTACTGGTCTACTTTCTATTCTATGAAAGTGAATACTAAGAATTATGTTCTAATTTTTGAATGTTAGTCCATCTTTTTCTTGAATTTGACTACAAATTATTAATGAGTGCACTAAAATATGATATATTTTAAACAATTTTGTTCATATAATATAATTCTACAATCTGTTTCATAGATCTTGAAATAATAAGTGCAAATTTATTTAAAAACGGGATACGACAATTGCCAATTAAATAATATTTATTTTATTTCTAACAGAATATACATTTTTTACAGAACATTCTATTGCACTCATTAGAAAATTTTAACTATTTAATGAGTTGAAATAAGCGAATTGAATAAAATAAATAGAAGGAACCAATAATTGTTATTTATTATTAGTTTTTAATTATTATTAGCCACTAATAAGGTTATTTATTATTATCACATATTTTACTATTCAAATTCATGAACTTTGAATATAAAGTCAAATTTAATGCTTTAAAATATATTTTTTTACTTTATATTTTTTAATGCGCTCAAAAATTGCAAAGTTACAAACTAAATATTTATTCTCTGAAAATGCATGAAATTCATTTGAAATAATGATAGAACATTTTTATCTTATACTTTATGAATTGAAATTTTGTCACATGTGTCCTTTTGAAAGAGAAAACAGTTCTTAAGTCATACACGCTTTGATTCTTTTTTCTAAATTGAGAATTATTTTTAAAATTCCTGATCAATAAAATGAAAACTAAAAGAAAAAATAAGCATTTTTGCACTTTTAATTTATTAAAAATTCAAATGATTAGTGGAAATTCTTTTACTGAATCTCATCTTTCATATCAATTAAAGACGGGATACCCATAAAAACATCACAAAAGCTTTTGCGCTACCTTTTCTAAAAATTAATTGCTTCTAAGCTTTAAATTTTTATTAATTTATTATTCCGCAAAGTGTTTAAAGAATAGTGCGTGATTACATCACTAAAAATCATATCACTGAAGAAGCCACACCCTTTTCGTTTTTAATCACCCTAAAACAGCTAAAGATATTTCATTTTTTTCAACTAATAAAGATATCTCGATCATGCTTTAAGTTAGCAAAGTTCGGCCTTTTAACACAGTTAATGAACCATATCTGGAGTTGTCCGACATAAAACGTTCGTCGCTATGTTAAAAAAAATAAAGACATTGAAAAATAGGTAATCCTTTCAGAATTGGAGAAAAAATTACGTTAATATGAGCTTATGAAGATCTATGCAACATTAATTCCTATGAGCTATAATGAAAGTAACAAGAAAAACACTATAAAGAGCCAAAAGAAAATTATACTGATGAAACTATTTTACTATAATATTTGTTAGTGAAGCTATGCTGGCAAACGCAACTATTTTTTCTTTTACAAAGGTTCTTCTTTTATATATAAAATAATTTAATTTCGGTGATTTAATATGGTGTAATGAGAAAGATTCAGAACTTATGCTTTTGAAAATTTCTAGCTATTATAAGTAAAATCACTTCACATGAACTTTAAGTCACATCTCTCATAACTGGAGGCATCCTTCCTGGAAAAGGCAATTGGAAACCTGGCCTAAATATGAGAAATGCTTGAATTCAAGGCGATTATGATGAAATGTATCTATGTTTGTACATAACTTTTGGCAATAAATTCATTTTTTTTATCTATATATGTCTTTATTTGTTGTTCAATCGAGCTTGGCAAAAAATGGTCATCGTTTAACATTAATTCCTTGGCTGCTGTAAAATGTATTATACGATTAATATCAAATGTAAATCAAACTCAGTAGGTGTTTTTCTCCTCAAAATATATAATTTTAAGAAATTGCAAATATATTGAAATATTCTATCATAAATATTAACATTTATAAGCAGGATAAATTGAGGATCTGAATCAAACTTTAAAATCAATAATTTACTAAGAAATGAAAATAGAAACATGGCTTTTGCGGGATATAATAAGTGTGATATTGAATTCTTTTTTTTTCTTTTGTCTTGAAACCTAAATTAATTCCCTTATTTAATACAGAATTCCCTAGATACTTCTGTAGTTATCGAAATTTTGCATTACATAGGATAAATAATAGAAAAAGGATATGCAATTTCTTGACATGTCGTCTTCCATTCAAACACAGGTTAGACGAAGAACCACACTTACGACGTTAATGCGCTCGGTGGTATGACTAACGACTGAGATTTGAACTATCAATTTATTGAGATGGCCCCTTCATCACGATCTCTTAACTGTTGTAGATAAGGAGTCATTTAATTAAAAAGTAGGTGTGAATTCCAGACGATTCTTCGGCAGCCAACATAGTAAGCCCCTTTTCTGAGGGTGTAGCACAACATGAATACGATAATGATGCTTTATTCATTAAAAAATGTTGTCCCTTGTCTGTCAGCTGACCTCTTCAATGGAAAACGGCACATTGAACAACCTGAAGGTGCTACCAAAATAAACAGTTCCTCCTATAATTTTAAACCTGGTGAAAAAATAAATCTGACTTAATTTTCATCTAGTCTTCGCAGGTGGTATTCTTCTGTCTTTATCCGATTACGATTTTAAAGTCTTCCGCATTTCAGGATAATTTGGTTATCAAAATAATAAAAAATGGTAATATAATTTGCCATACAACTAATTACATTAATTGTCATACAACTAATGAATTATTATAGATAGGAAAAGTAGAATGGATGCAGAAAAAGACATTTAACAATTCAGAATTTCCTAAGAAACAGATTAAGTTATTTAAACAACATAAGAAAATTATCCATTTGGAGAGATAAATGTAAGTGTTTTTGAAGAAAATAAAGTAACTTTTGCTCCATATGAATTTAGTAATCTGTCACAGTATTATAAATCGTAAATGCCAAAAAACAACTTTACAATCCTGAATCATTTTCGAAAACTATAAAGTTTTTATAATCGTTGATACCAAACATTGCCTACCTAAACATTATTAGCATCATAGTTAAGTTCAAAATACGAAATAATTGAGCATTTGTAACTTGTTTAAATTGTTTAAATAACCTAGAAACAAATATTCGACAGTTAATTGTTGAAATATCCCTCTGATAATGTCAATCTTTAAAATTCACTATCAAGATTAAGAGGACTAACGATTTTGAGAAAAGATAAAATCAAAATTAAAAAAAACAATATTTATTCTGATTTAATTAATGTAAATTAAGAATGAACTTTAAGGAATGCGTTTAAATTGTATTTAATGGCAAATATCTCTAAGAAATATGGATTTGTCATAAAAACTTGTTATTAATCGCATGGCACACTAAAAAAATTGATTTCGTCCCCTGCAACATTAAAATCTGAAAATCATTTCAAGGTTTTTAAATTTTTCATATGCATTAATAGAACTCTTGAAGAAAATGCATGTATCTAAACAATAATTATTGAAAATTGGACAAAAAGATTAAAATATTTCACGATTTGGTTAATTCAGCAAATTAAATCACTTTTTCTGTTTGATAAATGAATACTTCAGGAATTTTGCTCAAAAATATTTCACATAATAGAAACATTATTTAAATATAAGTTCTAATAAGCGAATTTAAATATTTAAGATTCTTTGGAAAAGATAATGTTCTTTTAAAATATTGCTCCTTAAGAATTTCATTCTTTAGTCCAAAATTGCTCTGTAATTAATGTGAAGCGTTTCAAAGGAGACATTTTGACATATTACACATACATGTTTAATTTTTCTAAAATAAAATCGGACCTTTGAAATAAATGAATGATTTTTGAAAAGCATTTTAAAGACATTTGATACCTTCAAAATATCTTCCTCTACTTATGCACCTATTCTAATTTGCCTTCCATTGCTGGAATGTTTCCCGAAAATCATGGTTTGCGACTATGAGTAAGTCTTGCGATAAATCTTTCTTGTCAGCTTCTCTTTCAGATCGTCAACATTTATTCGCATCCGATCGTAAATTTTAACTTCTCGAACAAGCAGATGTTTGCAGAAATAAATTTTTCGAGTAACGACATGTTTTAGAAAAAATGAGAAAGAATTTGAATAGGTAATAGCTTCTGAGTAGACATGGCAAGATTCTTGCTTTGTATATTAGTCAAACAATAAGGAAAAAATCTTATTGAATTGTGGGGGTTTTGCATTCAAGAATATACATATAAGTAGCTTATATTTTCGGCAATCACATGGACTTTTAAATGATGATTTAATAAAATATTGGCTATCAATTCCTTGATGTAAGACTGACCATTGACACATAGCACTTATTTTTAAATCATCTTTTGTGGATAATTCTAATATATTTGAAATATAAGTACCATTCATAACGTCAGGACCATTTAAAATTATTTTCTCCTTAAGCTCGTTACAGCGTTTGAAATACTTCAACAAAAATCTTTGCTAATTTCATGATAATTGATTACTTTTCCATTTTCGAAATGTAAATAATCGACAAACACTCACAAAAAATTTCTCTGCTTCAACATTCATAAAATAGTGACCTACAGATCTATCATTCTCCTAAAAATGTTGTCCCAAGCTCAAGACTCATGCTACACATCTTCATTATAGCGTTGTCAGAAGATTTATCAGAACAATATAATTTAAAATTTAGATACGTTTTGGGGCAAATGTCGGTTTAGATAAATAATGCATGTTTAAGTTATTTGTGTTTGCTTAAAAATTCTTCTTATATTTTAAGCATCATTTATAATTTTTATATTAAATAATTTGGCTCATTCTAGTGATGAGTTTTGAAGATAAAGAGTTTTGAGACGCTAGCGTCATTTGATTTGTCAACATCATTTATAGTTTGAAATGAGAAGTTGGTTTTTCAAATATGTATTGATAACTTTAAAGCGAATTTTTGCATCTCATTTTTCTGGAGATATTTATTAATTTCCTCACTGAATGTTTAAATTTAATCAAACTCTTACATAAAATTTATTGCCGAAATTGCTTAGCTTTTAGTAATAGAGTCATACAAAGTGCCATGATTTACGCAGAAGAATTTTATCGACATTATTTGATTATTTCCTTATTAAGATAATTATAAGATTTATTAATTATTTGATATTATTTCCGATGATAGTTGAAATTTCTTTTTTTATTTAGTTTTAATTTGCATGGAATTCTACTGATAAATACTTTTATTTACCAAGTGCAATGATTACACTCCATAACGTAAATTTTTCTCTTTCACATAAAATTAAGGGTTATACTTCTATATTATTAAGATGTATTTTCTAGGTAAATTACTTAATTACTTAGTTCTATTACTTAAACTATTCATTACCTTTTATCAAGCAAAAGATATTTTTATTTTATAAAACAGGAAAATTATCGGTTGCTTAGTTACTGTAAGATATGCATTAAAAGAAAATCAGTGTAAATAATTCCACCCAGTTCAATAAAGAAGTAATTAAATTCTGCTTTAATAAGGAAATTTTCTTCAAATCATTATTGAACAATTATTATTACGCATGTCTCGATCACGAAGATGAAATTCAAAATATTTATAAAAATGAGAAAAGAAATCTATGGATAATTTTTTGAACAATTAGCAATAACTTAGCCTTACTTGTTATTGTATAGGCTTTCAAAAGGTGCTTGCAGATGCAAACTAGGGATAATCTATGACATTTTATATCTGAGAACAGGAGAGAATGGCGCAAGACTAGGTAGTTAAATTGTTGGCTTACTTATATTTAAAATGGAATGATAATGATGGTATTAGTGGAAAAGGGGGAGAAGACACGCTTGTGTAATAAGTGAGAGGCATTTTGATAGAGTTGTTTTATTTATGCTACAGTTCAAATATGTTGCCTGGTTTTTCTTGAATCCTTTTTTTCTGGGTCTTTGCAGTTTGGTGTTGATTCAACGATGATGATGGCAACTTATTTGCTTATAATTTCATGTATTCTGATAATAGGTGTAATCCTTAGTAATTAATTTACGTGTTTTTTAAATATTATGGCATTATATTGGCATAAGCCTAACAGGAAATGAGCATTAATCGTACATTAACACGTCGGTTGGACAAGAGGATGTTCGTTTATGCTAAATGATGGGATAGTAGCCCATCTTAGTTCACACTTGCTAAGTCCCTCATTTTTTTTCTTTACTGATTAAAAAGGATGATTCAGACGCAGAATATCAAGGAGATGATCAAAGAGAGGAGGTGACCAGTCGGCAACTCTCAATATTTTATGCTGTGATTAGTTTGGTGGGTTAAGATGAAGTTTCGATTATTAGCTGAAAATTCTTTAAATAATTAAAAATAGGAAATAAGTTCACCTGTATATCATTATAAACATTATTAATGAACAATTAAATGAAGTTTCTTTAAAATATATTAAGTACAGTTGTTGATAATATAAATACAAAGGCATTAGAAGCTCAACCTACTCCCCTCTGGCCTGGATTAAAATTAATAAGAAACTGCACAACAACAGCGAAAATTACTTTTATCTAAAACAACAAAACAATTATCATTATATAATGATTTTGGTTTTCATGTATTTACATAATTTGTTCAATGGCAATTTAGCTAGTATGTAAACAGCGATATTAATCATTCTTTTAGATAATAAAACTAGAAACAATCATATTAAAATTAAAAGTACTTCAGTCGTTGTCCTAGACTCAACGAAGAATGATTCTGACACAAAGGTTTCAATAAATGTTTAATATTACATTATTAAATAACGAATTTAAAATAAAAGCATGAATATTGTGGTATCAATTTGAAATAAACGAAATAGTAAGGAATAAATAATCTTGAGAGTTATGACGCTGATATGTCTGCATGAGCTCATTTGCACTCAGTCAGCATGTGCACCATTATAGCTTGGAACAATTAAAAAGATAAAAGGATATTTTCTTGTGAGTTGAAATTAATATTTGAGAAATATTTCGAAACTGCTAACTTACTTTCATACCTATCTTAAAATCTAAGAAGATTCTAATGCTGACAAAAATAAAGCTTACTGGATTCACACTTTAGGAGCATTTCTAATAGATTTTTATCGTTACTGTGATGTAAGAAGATTACGGCGGAAGCTCGAAGCAAAATAATGGAACTTAGAGAAATGGCTTTGTTAAACCCTCGATCTAGAACTTTTGACAAGAGAAAAGGGATTTTTTTCTGAGAATTTACTGACTACTTTTGCCTGTTACCTGAGGATAACTGTAGATCCTTTTATTGGCAAACTAAAAATTGTCAGATAAAAGTTATTGGAAGATTGAATTTTAGTTTGTTAACTTTGATAAAAAAAATTGTCTGGCTTATATGTTTAGTTCATTTGAAATTCTTGCAATATTGAGACCAATGAAAACTTGTAAAACTAATAAAAATAAACAAGAAGGAAATCTATTTATTTCTATTAGTTGATAAACGGTAAGTTTCTTGTTCGAAGAAAAAGATTTACAATTTTTTTAAAACCAAACTTAAGCAATTTTATTTTTATTTTTTGATGTAATTTTAATGGAAATTCACCCTTTCACCTTTCCAAAAATATTTAAAAGTGGTGTCATTTCTTCTGCTATCAATTTCAGATGTTGTATATTAATATATCAGATTAAAAGTCTATATTACTAAAGAGTAAATTTCTTTTTTTGCGGCAAATCAATTCAAATAAGCTTTATATATGATATAAAATAAATTCTTGAAACTCCATACAGTTTTAGAAATTCATTTTGGAAAGTATGATTCTAATAGATTAACATTACGTTAGATTAACAACGCTAAAAAAAAGAAAGAAAGAAAAAAGAACAGATTTGATTCAACGCAATTGATTTTGATAATTTGGAAGATTGAGCTATAAAAAGTGAGGAAATGGAATAATACTTTCTAATATTTGTAATGAACGCAAATTGTTGTTTTTTTTTAAAAATTCAAGCCATTTGCGTAGATAATGATTTGAAAATATCATTTAAAAAAACTTTTAATAAGCATATTTGAATCTGTTTCTTTTTATTTTTGAAATGTTAGAAATTATATTTCAAAATAATGAAATTAAATATTTAAAAGAAATCTGTTGATTATCTACGTGGCTCAGCAAGTTTTAAAATCAGTTATAAAAAATATAAACATTTATTTCATTTTTTTTATTAAGAAGTTTCCAATTGTGCCTGAAATTACTCAAATATTCATTTACCCAATCTTTCCTCCAAAATTTTAACACTGACAAGAATTCGAATATGATTAGCTATTAAAATTAATACAGATGTGATAGTAAAATTTTTCTCTGAGTTTTAATCTTCTAATTTTATCCAAATAAATTGCTTAAAATTTCTTTAATAAAATTTTAACTTGATATGAATTCTTGCTGTTAATCCGAATTTTTGGATATCCTTAATTATGTAGAAACTGCATCAACGATATTTTCGATTTGATATTTTTGTTTATCCATGTTGTTTCGAGCGATATAGTTTTTTTTTTTCGGCGCAGCGTACTCAAAAGCGGCGAAAATTTGTCTCATATTGCATTAATCAATGCAGTTGCATTACACAAAGAATTAAAATTTTATCAAATCATCAATGATATCAATACAGTTGCATTCCACAAAAACATTAAAATTTTATGGTTGTTTGCTTCTAGTTAGTTTTTAACCGCTTGCGATTATGATTTCTTCGCACTGATATGAATGAGATTGAGATTGCCTGTATTTGCAAACATATGCTAGTGATCTAAGTGATTATCTAATCAGAAGAAGTTGAAAGCTGAATAATTCAAAGTCAGAAACGAGCTATTTCTTGCTTTTGCAATTTCGATATCGGCTGGGAAAGACTAAATTCTAAAATCATTTGTAGATTTCCTTACTTTTCCACTTGAATGCAAATCCTTAAGATCAGTATCTTGAATTCAGTAAATTCTCGTGTTAATTGTAATTTCATTACTGAGATGTAGTTATCGTCATTTAGAAATTCAATCTTGTTTGAAAATTGTATTCTTTTCTTCGTTTACCCATCTTAAGAACTTTTAGAGAATAATAGCTGTGAATAATTCATTTCTTTTCTTATTCAGAAAATGCATATTTGCATATAAAGTGTATTGACAATTAAAACGCATTAGAAATAATCCAGAAAAATGAAGTGGACGGCACGGAACACATTTAGCAATCTTAATATTTTTTTACTTTATATATATCATTCCATAGCATAGTAATATGCATTGCATACATAGTATTGTATACATGGCAGTGTAGCGTAAGTGCCTGCAATAACTAATAACGTTATTTTTACTGAACTTGTATATGTTAGCGTAATTTATAGATTACAGTAAGATGTAATATTTTGTAAGTTTCATGTAGCAATTTTTTTTGAAATTGTTTTGAGTGTTTATATTATTCTGAATATTTTGCAAAGTTCACTCTGCGACTTACCATCCATAATTTAAAAAGTAAGAAAATACCCAAATAAAATCAAACTCAATTGAAAATAAGACCAGGAATATTGTAGGCCGTTTTTCTAACTGGTTAACGTACGAGCATAAAACGAGTACAAAAACATAAAAAGTATGGATTTTGATTTTTGATTTTCTCCTTTTTATTCTTTTTTTTAAATCGAACTTCTGAGCAAATCCGAAGGACAACAGAAAACGTGTTATACAATACTTGTCATCGATAGCAGTGCTTCTGGTATAACATTCGATCAAATAAAATGACAATTGAAAACAAGGCCTAGGAAGAATTTTCGTTTCAAATTTCAGGAAACCCTAGCAGATGATTTTAGTAAACATAAAAAAAACAACAACATGTAATTGTCTTCAAAATACAAGTAAATTTACACGAAGCAATTATTTGCCGTAAAATATTGATATCGTTTAACACTGTTTATAATGAACAGTACTAGTTACGTTTAAAATTAATTGTAATAAAAAATAATTTATTCATACAAAATTCTTTTCCATGAATTAAATATTTTTGCCATTAAATATGATAAACATATTTAATGCTTTTTATTATTTTCTAATTAGTAAAAATGTTTTAAAGCCTGAATAAAGCTATATTTAATAGTTATTTTATTTTTATGCAGTGAAAATGATTAAATATGTGTGAATTTCTACAGCATATCTTATTTTATGATGATTCTATCTCTTTTCAAATGCAGTTAAATGTTGCCATTTGAACACTGAAAATATTTAGAATCTCGTTCCAAACGAAGCAATTTACAGATTCTAAATTGAAAATGAGAATATGAAATGATAAAATAAGCTCGTAATAAATTTTGAAATGTAATGAATAACAGGTATATAAAAGCGGGTGGAATATGAAATAAAGCCCTCTCTGGTACAAAATTAATTGATGTATGATTTGAGCAAACAAACTGATTTTGAAATCCTAGCGGGATTGTAAGCTAATGAGCTAAAGCACTGACTGAAATGGCGGGAGTTTCCGAAGTTCAGATGTATGTAAATTACAAAGCTTTAGACATGCTAAAATAACAAGCCAGAGATTCGAGGAAGAAACATCATTGAAATCCAGCCGAATTAATCTGCCACCCTATATTGGAACAATAATCCGTTTCTATGTGAGTAATTTAAAAATGAATATAATTGACAACACTGTCGGTTGCTATATAGCTCGTGAATAATAATGCAACAGATACTCCGAAATAATAAGCTCCCCACACGGCTAGTAGCTGTATTAAATATCATTGACTCACGTCTCACAATCTCAAGATCTCAACAACAGGACTCTTTGACGGATATCAGAATGAAAGAATCTCAAAAAAAGAGAGGGAAAAAAAACTGAAACAAAGTTATAACATTTTTCTTTCCTGTGAGGAAAGAAAAAATTGATAAAATTCGACTTATTTCGAGTGTAAATCACATCGGAACAAATGCTTTTAAAGATCTATTTCACTTTCCGATTAATTACAAAGATTATTAAGATAATAAACTTCTATCTTTATTTCATGGCTTTTATAATTAAATTTTAGAGTGAACAATGCAATAAGACAAACACTCTTGATTCAACCCTCTGTTCCAATTTTCGTTTTATACGTTTCTTCTGTCAGGTCACATGCGTTTTCAAGCCATATGATCATCTCCTTCCCTCATTATTATCTCTAATGACCTGGTAAGCATCAGCTTTGAAAGAGATGGATATATTAAATATCTTTGATTCAGACCTGTTTACTTAGTTACAACGCTGCTTTAAAATTTTATGATGATCCTTCTCCATGTATTATGTTTACTTGCAACCAGGATCTGATTTCTAGCTTGGAAAGTTCTTCCAATCGCATTATTTCCATATTTATGTAAGATGTAAATTTCGAAATTATTTTTTAAAAAAGAGAGAGAAAAAAAATGCAAAAATAAGACTGGGAAACAAAAATACTGCCACACTATAATTAAAAGAAAGTAAAAATTTAGAATATATAAATGAATGATACATAAAAATTTAATAAAATGCCATGATACAAAACTCTTCATAATAATCATAGTACCTCAACTTTAACAAAAGTGACAGAAGAAAAAGAAACAAATCCCATATTATTGACAAATCCCATAATCCATACATACACTCACATGTACGCATAGATACATATATAAATACACACATACACAAATACACATAAAAATCTAATATATATTTTTATATATTAGATTTAAAAATTAAGAGAATTAAAAAAAATTGTAATTGTGTTAACATGAATTTGACGGAATTTAAACATTTTTTCTTTAATATTTATTTAAATTTTGTTTATTCATACAACTAGAATCTTTTATATAGTTTGTAATTCTAGTAGCATTTTTTTGCCTGTTTGTGATCCGAAAACTGTTTATTCCCAGTGAAAATCAAATTTCACATTTTTGTTCATAAAATTAGCTCATTTTCTTAGTTAAAAATAATTTATGAGAACAAATCCTGCTCTTCTACTTGCTCTCAAAGCTTTTAGAAAAATCTTAGTTTATATTGAACTTCATTTCTATCGGCAATTACTAAAAAAAACCAAATTCCTTTGTCGAAGCTATCAAATTTGTTTAGTTATTTTCAATGCTATGTAAATTGTTTCTTAGTCTAGTTTAATAAAACGTTAAGGCGGAGCTTTAATAAAAGTTACTTTGAAAAAAGACCACTGTAATTGAATACCGTTATCTTAGGATGTAATTTTTTTTATAAAAGTAGCAAGCGCATTGTAAGCACACAAAAAACATTTTAGACATAAAATGCAAAAAATTTTAGCTATTTGTTCTGTCGAAACTTTATTCAAAACTTCCTTTAAAAACAAACCATAAGAATTTCTTTAGATATATTGAAATATGCATTTTTCTTTTTATGCTCTGAATGCAAAACATTTTAGTCATTTTGCTTTTATTCTAACCTTATATACAACTTCTTTTTAAAACAAACCATGAGGATTTCCTCGGGATGAGAAAGAGGTGTTTTCTTCGAGTGACGGGTTGGTTCAAGCATAAAAAAAATCATAGACACAATAGAATAATTTAAAAACAGGTTGAAATATAACTTTTTTTCAATTAAATTACGTATCGATTACTTTCCTCTTTGATTGAATTTCAGGTCAGAAATTATATGATATGTTATGAAAATTTAAATACTTTCCAGCTATAAGTTAGTAAAGATAACTATCTCTTGTAAACATTTAATCTGAAAATTCTTTCACAAAATTCATAATTCACAGAGATTTAATTTACAATATCCTATTTGTAACAAAAACATTTATGTACCTTGATACAAATGAATTATGTTTTTAGCTAAACATATATTTCGTTACAGATTAGTAAAGAAAATTGAGCAAATGTCCAAATGGTCTAATAGCAACACTTAAAAAGAACATATTAAAACGATTCATGTAACAGAAAATATAATATATCCCTGTTTGGCTCCTGTTTAAAAGTTGAAAGACAATCTGGATATCAATATTCAACGAACGCATCTAACGAAACTTCATGTGTCACTTAATTGAATTTGATTATTGGCATAATTTTACAGGTGAATAAAATATTCATCGCAGTTAAATTAATGTCACTGAATATATTGAATGTTCCATCATTTATGAATAAATACTGAATTTTCAAAACATTTTAGAAGTAAAGGTATTTGATCACTGAAACTTATTGGATTTAGAAAATTTTCTGTGTGCACTGAAATTTACTTATAAGATGGTCCCCATCTACAGCGCAAAATGGTTAAAGAAGACAAATGGTGGACACGAGTTGTTGACGGTTTTCTTTCGTTTTATGACAACCATTTTTCTATTACGACTAATGTTCTGCATTTGATCTATCGATTGCGTTTTATCGGCATTCCTTTTGAGTAAATTGCTTTGAAAACAAGCGCTTTTGCAGTAGGTATTTCATTATATGAACGTTGATTTATTGTTAGATCTATGTCACAATCGCTTAGTCGCTCTCTTATTTAATCTGAAAGCATATGCAGGTATAGAATTCTCTTCTGTAATTTAGTTCCATTCATATTTCTGACTATCCTGAGTTCCGCTAATCTGATCCTTTCGGAGTTTTAGTAAAAACACTTTTTCAATATGAAATTAAATTTGAAAAATATTAGATAATTCATAATTTTTTCATTTTTATTTATTTTTTGATGTGTAAAAATTAGAAATTGTGTCTCTTGATTTTAATAACGATTCTTCATAAACGATTCCTTCATTTTCCATTTTCCGTGAACTAAAATAAATTTACTTTTGTTTAATGGAGTCTATGGTCCTTTCCAGTCAATTTTTTCTACTGATAATTTTTTAAAATAGGAGATGGTATATAAAAAGTTTTTTTATTAAATATTATTTCGAATCTAAATACCCTTACAAAAATTCAATTTAATCCTTATCCACCTATAATAAAATTAAATTTAATTTAAACAGTAATCAATGTTTAGTTGTGGTGCAATTTAGAATCTTCTTGAAATGTTAACAGAATCAGGCTTAGTAAAACTCATAATTAGACTAAATGTATATGGGGAAATATTAATAATAGAGCGAAAATCATATATTATTTTATTAATCTGAGTTATTGAATTTTTAAAATAGTTGTGTTTACCTATAAGCGGATAAACGGTCACACCTTTCACGCAATTGCCTTAAAATATAATCTAAAATTCTAACGATAAAATTCAGTGTCATATGTTTTGCTTTCTTTGAGTTTTTTAGAAATCTTTCTCGCAAACACTCAAACAAATAATCAGATGATCTTTTTTAATTGATCTTTTTCATGGTGGAGGAAATTTGGTGTGAAGAACTCAAACCAAATTTCATCCTCCTTGCTCAATGAATTTTTGGAATTGGAGCAGTCTAATTTTGGAAATTCATTAAAACCTCTGTTCAAATGTTTTGAGTATTACAATAATTTTTTTATATATTTTCTAGATGAAGAATTAAAAATACATAATGCAAAGACTTTTAATCACAACTTTTTTCGCGATTTCAGATTTAAAAATGAATGCATAATTAATTAAATTAATTAAAAAATCAGCTATGTTTTTTTTTATTTATGAAGTGAAACAAAGTTTAATAAAGCTTCACTTCAACGGTCATGTAAACTAATATAATGAAAAATAAACTAAACGTTTTGAGGTGTCAAAATATTGTACTTCAAAAGGGCAATATTTTCGAAAATGTATATTTATAATATAATAGGATAAGTCAAATTAACGAGATGTCATTGGACACAATAAACATTCAAAACTGAAATACAAAACACAAGCCGGTTTTATCAATAATTCAAAATTCAGTTCACCGCCGTTTGCTCACCTTTGAAGTTTTTGAAAAAGTCAAAACTACGTCTTTCTTTGAAGAACACAACTGCACCTTGTTAAATGAAAGAAATCAGGAATTCATAAGTTAAAAATCCCTTCTTTCCTGTTCTGAATCTGTTCAATTCTTTTATAGCGCTCTACCTCCCCGGAATCAATATCAAGCCCTGTTGCACTGTTATCTGATAAACACTAGGCGACTTTAGGAAAGAGATGTTTATCTTTTATGCAATTCGCTACTCAAGGAAAAAAAATTAATAGCAGTTTGTTTGTGTTCCTAAAGTCATTTATAAAATATATGCGCATAAAAACGACTTATTAAAATGAATACTTTATTCTTTTATAAAAGAATTCAAAGCTTTTCATTTTTCTTTTAAAAATCCAAATGACTATTTATGTGACAAACAGATTTCTTTCATAGGATGCGTAGTTTTTATCCCTAATAATGCGTCATAATTGGCGTTTCATGTATTATAAATGAAGAAATGAGCCGCTGATTCTAAAGCCTTGCTATTGTAGCTATATGCAGAGTGATTCTAAGAAAATCACAAACGAATGAATATAACTAGATGCCATTTGAAAAGATAGAATGGGAATCAAATCGATATCTTTACGAAGCTAGAATTTATTGGCACCATATCTTACATTTGAAATCCTCATATTCTTTTGGAGTAACTTGAACGATGAGTTATATAGCTATAGATATTGCTCAGAGTATTGTTTATGAATATTTTATGTCTTGTCCTCTATTTCAGAACACGGTTTTCAATCGAAGAACTACTTTTTTTTTACAGCTTTAAGCACAATTCACAATTTTTGTTGCTCAAGTTTCACCATAACGTCAAAAATGGAGTGAAAATTTTAATTATCTAAAAACTGTATTCCTTATCACAAGAAGACAATTTGAACCATTACAAATAATTACTCCTGTCTTAGCCATAGCCAATTTAATGCATTATTTCAAAATTTGCAGAACCATCCGTTGATTTGAATTGTACACAATGCTACTTACTATTAATTATGGTTTCTTGTAAACCAATACGACTCCATTCCATCATTTCTGTACAAAGAGTATCTTTCTGTGGTTTTCAAATTACTAATTTTTAAATTTGCTTCTTTAACTATCAAATATCCAACATATTTGGAATTTTTAGCTGTTTCTAATTATAATTTGTTATCAACGTTATTTTTATAAAATTTGCAGTATCCGTCTTTGTTTTCTTGAACAGAGCTCTGTTGAGTAGCTGTCTGGAGTACGAGGATGAAAAGTCACCAGAAGAATAAATTGTTTTCATTTTGTATCGATATATATCGCATTGTAGTCCATTTATGAGCCCATACCCAGAGATGGAGCGAATATATCAAGATGACTTTTTATCGATGCATTATAATGTAACCGATTTTAGTGAGTTTTCAAAGGTCCAATGATTCATTTCAATCCATGAATTCTTGCGATTAGACGATATTTTATGGATGTCCAATACGTTTAACAGTTAATTCTTTTGTCCTGATAATTACCTTTCTGTTTATTCGGAGTGAAATTAACATTGTTAAAAGAAAATGAAAAGAATAAGTTAATTATAAACTAAAACTAGTGTCTGTCAATGTATTTTCAGACATTCATGTCTATGTGCATTATATCTATTTTCTTATTGTTTCTCTAATATGTTCAACGATTAATTTGCTTATTCGCGTTTACCTTTAGATTATTATCAGCTTTGTCTACACGAAAAATAAAAACTAGCATGATTGAAATAATATAAATGAACATGTATTATACTTATTGAGTTCTTAGATTCTAAAAAGACAATGAAAATATCAGGAATTCTAAGGAATTATTTGTTCATTCTCACTTTATACACGTAAATGCTAAGACATGTTCTTATAGAATGAAAAACATTCGGTTTATCCAGCATTGCGTCGAAATCTGTTTTTTAAATAAATAATTTTATTTAATTTATTTAATTAAATAAATACTCGGAGCAAATTTATTGATATCAGCACTGTATAGAATTTCTAGCATATTATTTATATGCATTATTATTAATTGAAATATTTATGTGATCTTAGAGCATGAAGAGTACTAGCAACGGATTAAGATCACCTAATATTCTTTAAAATATGTTTGAAAGAGAAAATAGACGCTTACGATAAGCAATTGAATTGCTTGTAGATATTTTGAAAATTCTTTTATATGATAGAAAATTCTTATACATTTATTTATAGAAGTTAACTGACATAAATTTATTTCTTTGAACAAGAGATTTGAAAATAGTTAAATACAATAAAATAATTGCAATCTTGAATCAGTATTGTGATTTATCCAAGCACATTTTTAATAAATATCATCCATACTTGTAAAGTAGAATGATTGCTTACGTCATTTATAATTTCAGCTTATTGCCAGAATAATGCATATTTCTAAATAAATGCAGGATATTTATAGAGGAAATTTTCTTTATATTTACTTATATAAAATAGATAATAAATAATAAATTTTTGATATTAGTGGCCGTAAATTTGCTAATAATAAAACACAGGTACTGTTTTGAGATGTTCATTAGCTGTCAAATTATTACCGCCTACTCGCCCAATGTGCCAAAATTTAAGAAATCTGACCCCATCTTTGCTTATAGCGGAGAAAAATTTCATTTACTTTTTGTGTCAATTCTATTCTCCAGGGTGAAATGAGATTCGTTTTCAACACGAATTCCTCATATGATTCAGATAAAATGGCCACTCACTTTAAGATATTGATGTTGTTAATGTTAAGTTGTAGAATATTTAAAGCAATTCTGCAATTTTGTTGACGGCTCGGATGGAGTGGTTTGAAGAATCCGCAGAATACTTAAGAAGTAAATCAATTGAGTAGTTCCTTCTTTTCAGAAATCCAATCACAATTAGAGCGACTTGAGATCAGGTATGCAATTCTCAGCCCAGGAGAGAGGAAAAAAAGTCACGAATTGATTTCACGAAAAAAAGTCACGAATTGATTTTTAAAATACACGCTTCCTCTTTTAAAATAATTAACATCAATTTCATGACCGGAAATTCTGATAACGTTTATGTAAAGATAGCTATTTTTCTTTTGAGCTTTTACTATGCATTTGCATAATTTCAAGGAAAAAATGGAGAATTTCTTTAAATGCTTTGAAAAGGATTTCTTTACTTCAAAGTATCACAAGAAAAGTATTATTGTACAAGAACTAAAAGTTGTCATGATCGAGTGTGTAATGCAAGAATAAATTTTACACTCTTACTTACTTCTTGCCGGGACAGAAAGTAAGTATCCGGCACTGTAAGGAACAGGAAATTAACTTTGAAGGAAATTTAGCGAGTTGTAAAACATTTTAAAGAAAGAAACTCTGCGTTAATTTCCTTTTTGCTATTTCAATGCCAGTTTAAAGTAAAAACTAACGATCTTTCAGAGAGAAAGATTTCGTATTGATAAAAATGTATCTTTTATATGTATTAGAAATGAAAAATTTATGCAGTATCAAAGTTTGGTGTCTGAAAATAACTTCCCTTGTTATACTCCCTGACGTTAGTCGGATAATGACGACAATAAAATGTAAGTTCCAAGATAAAACTTCATTACTTGGGCTTTTTTTATAAAAGATATCAAAACAAAAGAAAAAGAAATTACCATATATATATATAAGCTTGAAGTTATTTTTTCATTGATTTCCAGGCATTCTTCAGATTTCTTTCATTTACAAATTTTAATATTTTCATAAATTAGTTAGTATTTGTTCGATTAAAAATATTTAATTATATTGTACAATTGGCATTACCTGGTAGTGATGGTATAAAAGATCTCAAGATTAAAAAATAATGAAAAAAAATCCACCATTTTCTGCATCAATAAAAGGCTGCTTTAAGGAGCTTTTTAATTATAATTTATTAGCGATCTCTTAAAAAGTATTTATTTTTGTTACTATTATTTTGATAACAGTGTAAAAGAACTCCTCCCAGATTACTTTTAGACTGCTATTATCAAAAAGATTGTAGTTTTTAGGGTTCATAGTGAAAGCAGAAACGAAGAACTCATCAATCGAGCCAATTTTAGACAATTGTTTACAATATAAGAAAGATATTAGCTCATCACATTAAATGTATTTCGCAATACGCAATTACAATAGCATACAACTTAGAAAATATAAAATAAAAAATAAAGAGCTAAAATCTGTGACTTTAAAGAGCCATAGACGATCGACAGAACTTCGGTATTCTGTATTAACTGAAGGCCTATAACGATAGCCAAAAAAGACCATTGACAATTGATTTAAAGGAAGAATGCAAATGCACCGAAGAAATTTCACACATTGCATATGTGTGTTTATAACATTCAAGTAATTTGAGAGATACCCAACGTCTTACAAAAAATAAAATTAAAGTAAATTTTCCATTTAAAGCATATAGTAAGTTAAATCTGAAACATAAACTGATAACGTTTTGATTTTTTCTCAAATATAAGTTTGATGCACCAGACTGTAGCTCTAACTCAGTAAATTAAGTCTTCCTCTATATTTATTCTAATTCAAAACACTGAGAAATGCTTTTATGTGGATTTCGTAGGGTTATTATCTGAATTAGATTGACCTACTTTCCCTTTGCGAATATAACATACACATGTTGCAGTTTCCAACATATGGAGCCATGACTTAATCATCAATGTTTTGGAAAGTAATATAATCAACCTGGTAAGAACGAATAGATTTATTTATACCAACTTGATATAAGTGGTTTACTATATTTAATTATAATGTTGCCTTGATGCGAATGTCGCCAAGCAAGGCTTTAGTTTTGAATGGTTTTGTTTTGTAAAAACAAAGTTTTTTTAGTAGATTTAACACAGCAATTTTGGCCTGGAATGTTATTTTATTCAATGTACCAAGCATTTATTTATTTTATAGGGGTTAGCAAATATAACGATACCAAATTCATCAACCAGAATCTACAAAAAAGTCTAAAAGAACGTGAAAAGAAAAAGCATGTAGGTTTTTTGTTTATTCGAAGCACTGAGATTGTCGAAAGTGTGCACTATCTCTTAATGGATGAAACGATGTGGGTGGCAAAAAAATAAAAGATTGAATGATCACTGAGGATGATGACAATAAGAAAATTCTGAAGCAGTAATCTACACATCCAGGCATCTGAAATGCGCAGTTCTGCATATTGGTTATTTCCATTTGTATGCCTATTCTGTAACTACACAAAAATGTGCAACCGACAGGCAAAAATAAAAGACTGAATTAGAGACATAATTTGTCATATATATATACACAACCTAAAAGGATTGATTGATCGCTTTTCTTCCTGTACAAATAAATGCAAAACTTTGCAGGATTATATAAATATTTATTAATTTTGCACAACATGCGCATGCATTAATTATTCTCTTTTCATGATTTTTGTGATATATTAATCTTCAGAAAAAAGCATAACAACTCAATTTTTAGATAAACCTCAAAAATGTTGAATGTTTCATGGAAGTAAGTTTTAATGTAGAATTTTTGGAAATTTGTTGCTGCAAAGTTAATATTAAGTTCCCTTTCTTCTGTAATAGATGAAGAAAATTCATCTATCGATTAAGTTTTTAACGGCGGATTGGCTGAGATTTTATATATTTGAAAATCGAATAATAAATTTATTCGCTGCAATTTTTGAGTGCTGTTGATTTGCAGAAAATATAATATTTAAAAAATTATTCAAATAGTGGAATTTTTTAAATAATTAATTAAGTTTAAATGCTATTTTTTATTAATGTAAAATGAGATTACGAGTTTTTAAATAAATTAAGCATTTATTAAATGTTAAGTACTTTATAAAAGACGAAAAATTAGAAGGACGGCGGTTTTCTAAAATAAAGTCTCGGTTGAAATACTTTATGAAAATTATACTTTTATTAGTTTTAACTCAAATTTTGCTTAAATAATATATTAAATTTATGCAAAGGCATTCTTCTCTAAGAATGAAAGATACAGAGGATAAGAAAAAAATAGTCCAACTAATTTTGCTTTGAATCAATAACTTGTTGATTAAAAGGGGCCCTTAGAATTTTGACATGCATAATTTGATATTAAATTCTAAACATTTCAATTGTTAGATACTTTAATATTTAAATTATTCGTTTCTGAAAATTAAGAAAATATATTTAACGAATTGTATTTAACTACTGCAATAGAAATATGTATCATGTAAAAAAAAAAAAAGAGAGAGAGAGAAAAAAATAAGAAAGAGAAAAAAAATTATCCTTTTCTTTTATAACTAAATTTAAAATTTTATGTAATTCTAATGAAATTTTTTATGATTTCTAATAGTATCACTAATTAAACAGAAATAAAAAATCATTAATAAAATCGAACAGGCATTAAAACTGTATTATTTCAAAAATATTAGGAATATAACATATAAAAATTATTTTTATAATAGTTACAGTTAAAATTATATTTGACAATCCCAAAAGGCTTTAAACCAATAGACTATATTTCGAATACAAAAGGTGGAATAGAGTTTGTGGAAAATGTAGGCTTTAAACTCATTATTAATAAGCTTTAAATTTGTCAAAATATTTGTCAGATATAACTTTAATATGTTAATTTTTCTGAAACTGAATAAAATTTTATAAAAAGAATAATTAAATTTATCGTGTTTCTAACATTACCTTATCCTTATTATAAAGAAGAAAAAAAATGCTCTTATGTTTTCATAATTTTTAATGTAATATCTCAAAATATAATTTGGAAAGGTCTTCTCTTCGTCTATAGATTTTGGTTTTCTTATGAAAAAAAAGAAAATTCTTCTAAAATAAAGAATGAAAGTAATTAAAAAATTACTAAATCAGCTAAATTGAAATTACTAAAATGAAAGTAGTTAAAAAATTACTTTCATTTTCTTTTTTATTTCTCTGTCTTTGAATTTCTCGAAAATGTATTGTTTAAGTAGCTTTTATAAAGCTATTAATGCCAAATATTTTATTTAGTTCATAACATTTATAATTTAAATTTTTCTGATGATTTAAATTGATCGCCTGTTTTCGAAAAACAACTGTCGAGTCTAGTTACAAGAAAATTCTTTAAAAAAAAACTATTCATTTAAAAAAAATTGTTTTATTAATAATAACTTGAATATAATTCTTCCTAAACCTAAAACTTGGCCAAAAAATATCAAACTCACATACAGTTTAATTTCGTTCACTTTTTGGTCTTGCCTCGTAATCTTATTAAACTACAAGGGTAAAAAAATGGAATAACATAAAATCTCTTATAACCATAATTTTTTAAAGTCACACCTCACAAAATAAGATTCCAAAAATTTCCTTCTCGTCTTTGGGTTTTATTTCCCCATTAAAACTGACAAATTTCCTCTTTTTCATTATTATTATTCTTTATTTTTTTCTTTCTCTGTTCGAATTGCTACCATCTCCGGGCGATTTCGATCCTACGCGAGGAAAGGTCCAGAAATCAAGTTTGATTGGGAAGTTCTCGTGGAGTAGGGGAACTACTGCCCCTGTTCGTAACGACAGAACGAGGGAATTGCCACATTAACATGCGACAAAAGGTACCTAATGAGCAGAAAACTTTCGTCGAAGTAGTTTCGTCGAAAATTTCACTTCTCTGAAAGACGAACTTTTCAATACTCTTCTTCTTCTTTATTTCGACTTTCTTTCTTTGCATAGGATGCATTTTTGATACACCTTCTTGAGTAGCTTCAAATTTGAATTTAGAATTTACAGGTGATATGTCATTTGGTAATAGTTGTAGTTTTCACTTAACTAGACGGGATATTTACTTTAATTATTCATTCCAAGATTCGATTAACTGTAGACTTCATTAGAGTTGAATTCATTTGTTAATTCATTTAGGCCTAGTTCATTCAATAAAAACAAATTTTAACTATTGAGTGGTTGATAAAATTGTGTAAAAAAATACCATTCTGTTAAATTTTATGAATAATAATATTTTCAAACTATTTTTGACAGAATATAAAACAAGTTTCAAATAATATTAGCAATTTTTGATTAATTTAATATAATTTTGATCAACTTCTTTAATTAAACTATTTTTTGTTGGAAACAACAAAAAAATGTATGGCATTTTTCTTACGTAATATATATTCATTTTGAAGTTGTTGGGTGAAATAAAAAAAAGGAAACACATTTAGAAATCATGTGAGTATGAAGAAATGAAGTAATCAATAAATGTAGAATATTCGTTTTCATTTCTGAAAAAAAATGCTAATGTGCACTTTATTATTAGTTAAAATTTTTTCACTTTGTATTCTTTCAGTTTCAAATACAAGGAAGAATAAACAATGCAGTGAATAAATATCAAAGTTTGCTGAAAAGTTTGGGTTTCATATATAGGAGATGTATTTTTTTTTACCTACCTATATATATATATATATATATACAGGGTGGTAAAAAAAAAAACTTCCCCTATATATGAAACCCTAGCGGTTCAACCAATCGAACCAAAATTTCAGACATGGTTGTTTGAAGGTATGCGCTGGAGATTGTGATAATTCTAAACAACACAGGGTTCACGGTTACGGTTACAGTGAGAGAATTTTGAAATTTTAGAATGGCAACACCCACTTTTTCCTTGCGCAAATTGATCAGCATATTGAAAAACCACAAATAGCATTGGAACGATTAGCGTGTGACGAAAATTGCCGCCGTGAAGCATATGCAAAGAAGAGCATTATAAAGGAATAATGACAACACAGAGAGAAAAGAGAAAAAATGTTTTTATTGGAATGGAAAGTTATAATTACAGGTTTTCAACGTGTTCACCTTCACAGGCGACAACGCATTGCATTCGGGAGATTGTGGACAACAATGCCGAACGTAACATGAAATTAGGAATTTGCATAACTTCACGTGTTATGGTATCTTGCAATTCTGACACATCTCGTGGACCAGGAGTGTACACCTTAGATTTCAGATAACCCCAGAACCAGAAATCCATAGGAGTGAGTCGCGGGGTCCCGGTGGCCACGAAACTGCAAAGTTACTAAAGATGACTCTATCACCAAAGTGTTGTTGCAGCATTGGTCGAACACATTGGGAGACGTGTGGAGGAGCCCCATCTTGCATCCATACAATGTCCCTAGTGACATTTCTTTACTGCAATTCAGGAATAACGGAATTCTGCAACTGTGCCAGAATTGCAACATGCCATAACACGTGAAGTTATGCAGATTCCTCCTTTCATGTTACGTTCGGCATTGTTGTTCACAATCTCTCGAATGCAATGCGTTGTCGCCTGAGAAGATGAACACGTTGAAAACCTGTAATTATAACTTTCCATTCCAATAAAAACTTTTTTTCTCTTTTCTCTCTGTGTTGTCATTATTCCTTTATAATGCTCTTCTTTGCATATGCTTTACGGCGGCAATTTTCGTCACACGCTAATCGTTCCAACGCTATTTGTGGTTTTTCAATACGCTGATCAATTTGCGCAAGGAAAAAGTGGGTGTTGTCATTCTAAAATTTTAAAATTCTCTCATTGTAACCGTAACCGTGACTTCTGCGTTGTTTAGAATCATCCCAATCTCCAGCGCATACCTTCAAACAACCATGTCTGAAATTTTGGTTCGATTGGTTGAGCG
>JAPMOR010028704.1:665119-681812 GCA_026543865.1 Argiope aurantia
GCGGTTAAAAATTATTTCCATTGAATTTGTATCTGTTGAAAATTTGATTCTTCAAATAGTTCGATTTTTATGACAATATCTGCGAGATATTTATAATTGACTTTTCGCCAGAAGACCATCATTTATGATTCATTTTATTTTAAGATACCGCTCACCGTTTCTTGATCAAAATAAGTTAAACGAATTAATGTATTGCTCAGATAACAGATTGAGAAGATGGATAGGAAGGGAAAAAAATTGAATCGAAAACAGAATCAAATCGGTGCTCGATTGAGAAACGCCAGTTGAATCGCACCGCAATCGAAACACACAATTCTTCCACCCGTTTCAAAAGCAAAGAATGTAAATGCTTCAAAAGCGGGAAAAAGGACTAATTGAATAAAAAGAAGGCGATTCTGTCTTAATTAATAGTCTGGAATTCATGTCATTTTCATCGAAAATGTTGAGTTCTTATTGTGTTATTTTTACGATTTCCGTTTCATCCCTTCTTTCATTTCAACTCAACGGTACTTTCAGAATTGTTTTAGTCGAAATTTCAAATGGTGTTAGAATCATTTGTAACAAATTTGACGTTTTCTGTCAAGAATTTCTTTACCATCTTAAGCCGACTTTGCCACTCTTACGTCATTGCCAAAATGATATCTTTCTTTCTTTTATTTTTATTTCCTGGCTTTCTAACAATGAAAAATAAGATCCTAAAAAAATAAAATTATTTTATTTTGAAGGTAGATAACTTTTGTTCATTAATCAAAAGTTGTACGAGAAAGCTTTCTACAAAATCTATATTATTGTATTATGGTATTATCTATAGTCATGAAGTTTTGCTTTCAAATCTATTACTCAAATGTTAAGTTTTATTATATTAAATTAAAAAAAAATAGTACGCCCGTAATAGCTTGCTTTAAAAAAGGAAGTACATTTTTTTTTTAATTTGAAGAATTTATTTTTAATTTTTCATAAATGTTTTATAATTTTCCCAAATTTGATAACTATTGTGGTTGAATTTCCTTTAAACATTGTTTCAGCGAAACATTTTTTACGATTTGCTATTGCTCTCCACGTTTTTATTGAAAAATATAGTATGCAAATCTTTTTTTTCTAGTTTTTTTTTTACAGGACTCATTAGTGTCGAATTATGCAATTTCTTTTCAAATGTACAGCCAGATGGCGCCTCTCATACAAAATCAAACTTTAATTAAAATCAATCGATAAGAGGTATTTGATCCCAAGAAATTTTAAAAAATGTACTTTCATGGAAAACACACATATTTGCAAAATTTCTGAACTTGAATACATCAGGAGAGTACGTGAAGATTCTATTATTAAATTACTTATTCACAAATGTAAAGCAAGTCAAATTAATCACCCCTTATCATATCTGGTTCCCCCATTCGTAGAACATTATTGCATATATATAATTTTTATTTTTTGTATATTTTCTATTCTTATAAGTGAACAATTTGAAAGCAATTCATTAAGGAAAAGTAATAATATAAGACTTTTTAATATCTTAAAAATTGGGAATGAATCTTGAATTGCATACCTACATATGTAATAATATTTTGTAATCATAATTATAATATTAACAAAAATATTTTCTCCTTCTGCGTAAATTAATATAATATAGAACAGAAACTTTTTTTGTCGGGAATTCATATAACTCCAAATAAGAAAATGATATTTTTTTCAATTTCACGAGAAAGTATGGGAATTATATATATATATATGTGTGTGTGTGTGTGTGTATACTAAATTTAAAAATGAACAGATTTTTTTTTATTTTCAACTGTGACAATGCTTTATTTTCAATACTTTAATAAATTTAATTACCTCTGAAATGCTTTTGAAAATTATTAATTTTATCATGATTTATTTTCTAAATCAAAGATAGTTATTAAAGCGTATCTTAATTTTAACTGCTTCTTTTAATTAGAAAGACTGAAACATTTTATTAGCGTATACGCAGCTCATATTTGTGTTGTACACATGAAAGAAGAGACAAAATATTCATGATTTCTCATTTCGATAAACATGAATATTGAGTGTCAATGTTTAAAAAAGCAGAAAGCGGCTAATTTCATATATAGCTTCCAAATTATTAGTTATATTGTTACGAGAGTTCAATATATATAAATCTATGAACTATGTGAATACTAGTTTTCAATTTGTGATAATATTTTTATGTTGTTTATTTTCTATCAATGTTGTGTTATATGATAATAAATCATGAAATTACTGAAAAAGCTTTTCGTTGAAAATAGTTAAAAAAATTTATTACATTAAATAGCTCACTTTATTCCATTATATATTCCGTTTATGTTAATTTTAATAGTTTGATGATGCCAAAAGTTGCAGAAATAAAGCTTATTTTATGGGAATTTTTTTATCTCAAATATATAAAACAGAGTATTTATACTAGATATATTCATATTTTCCATGTTTTTAATGAATTATATGTATATTAAAAGAATTTCTGTGGCAATAGTTTGCTCCAGACCGTTAAATAAAATATGTGCAAAGTCATGAATCCGTATGCTCTCGAAAAGTGGGTGATATTCCAGTCAATTGTGTTACTTATATTGTCCATGCAAAGCTTCCATCATACCACAGAATATTCGATGTTTGCAGAGCTATGCAACAAAGGCATAACTCATTTATTGCTGTGAAATGACTTGCAGAATATACCAGATTGTCAAAATATAGATTATATTAGATTAGTTAGCTCTTTCCACCGTATGGTACAGAAGCAGAAGAGCGAAGGTTTGCGACTAATAGTGGACATTGGGATTATGTCAACTAGCTCTGTCGTAAATTATCACTATTTGCAAGTACTCCGCGTTACTAATTTGGTCATTATCTCTGGAACTCAGTGTTGTGTGTATGGAATGAGGCGAGTTTAAGTACTCACTAATAACTAACTTGATATTTTAAGTATTGATCGTCAATGCAAATTGGCATTTACACAATTCCAACAAATTATGTGTTGCTAAATTCTAAATGCAGACATCTCAACTGTGAAATTCTTGTTCAAACTGTAATTTGCGTAAAAAATATACGTCTGAATGTTTTTTCAAATGGGAGCTCATAGAAATAGGAATAGGATCTAAATCTTCTAGTGATAACTCTCCCTAATATCTTTTTGTAGATTCTCAGATCATATTTGTTTCTTGATAAGTGCAGAATAAGAACTTTTTATAAATTATATATTTACAGATTCTTTTTCAAATATCAATTTTCAATGCGTGTATCATTTTACTCGTTATTGAAAAACTGAGAAAGTAGAAGGTCAAACTATTTACTAAGAGGGGCTTTTAAATTACCTTGGGTATTAGATTAAAAAATAGACAGGTCTTGAACCTAATGGGAGTTAAATTTTTCATCCCCCTCGAAATTTTCTCACGTTTTTGTGCCAAGAAAATATGGAGAGAATATCCTGCCATATGCCCATTGTTTAAAATTTCGCTATCCGCCGAGGCGGACCCCATAGCAGAGTTTCGGCGTCGGCTCCAAAGCATCTTTCTCCCCAGACTTCGCAACACGTAAGATTTGCCGTACATACAGGCCTGGCGGACATTAAATCAAATAGATAAGATGTTCACCAGTTGATGTGATGCTAAATTTTGGAAAGGATACTGCAAGCTCAGATGTCGTCGTTGTCATCAAATCACATTCAAAATGTTGAGCTCTGACCAAAGCACGAGTAATTAATCTGATTATGTGAAACTTAACCCAGATTAATCGATTGATGAATATAAAAGTCAGCTTTGAAGAGAATTTTCAAATTTTATTTAATGTTGTTAAAAATCTTTTACTATGATTTCTAACAATTTTTTCTTCTTTTTCCAAATAATCTGACAGGATGTAATCCTAAAAATGTGAGAAGCGGCATATTTTCTGATTTCAGGAAGCATCTAGAAAATAAAACTGCATTCTGAATTTGCTGATATTGAAAGCCCAAATGGATGAAAAGCAGCCTTGAACCAAAGGAAGAAAAGTTAGAGTTGCTTGTTTTGTATAATGACATTTTTGTAAAGCTGCATGGTTTTCAATAGAAATTTTTTGATTCGAAGCCTATCTCGAATTTGATTCCCAGCGACACTTCTAACCTAGAGTAACGATCGGATATGTTTATGTCTTTTTTTTTATGATTTCTTGACATCAGACAAAATGAAAAGATGATAAGTTCCATTTCTGATTTCTAGACTTTCTTCCCATGAAAATTCAATATCAATGCGCCGTCTTTAAGCGTCCTTCTGTTTTGTATCATATAACCTATAAGCTGACATATACTATTTCTTTCTCTCCTTCCGAACTCCGTTTGTAATGGGCCGTTATTCGAGAAAGTATTTTCCTGATTGTATGTATGTCATGGTATTCCCCAAGTAGGATGTTGTGTAGATTTACTTTTTAGGTCACTGAAAATGTTAAGCGCTGTTGTTTCAAGGAAAACATTTCATTTCTTTTCGGATATGCTTTAAAATATAATATTTCATTCAAAATATGTAAATATATGTTCCATTTCTTGTAAAAGCAAAATATCATAGTAATACTTTTAATCAAAGTTGTATTATGAGCTTATTATACTATTCCGCTATTAAAAGACGATTTGAAATTTTTTCATTGCCCATTTAAGAAGAATTTAAAGAATATTTTGTTTCTAGTATATAGGCGTAGAAACTAAAGTTATTAAAATCAATGAGAAAAATTGAGCGCATGTATCATGAAAGTTAAAACTAATAATTAATGAGAAGGTGTTTTGTAAATATCATTAAACTAAAGCCTAAAATTAATAAGTAAAGGCTATATCATTGAACAAGATATATATTTGATATTAAACTTCAAAAACGTTTTATACTAAAATTAAATACCTATGAATATGTTTTCAATAATGATTGGTTCTTAATAACTGAGTATGCGTCATACCATTTCGAAATTTGGGATCTTACAGAATTTAGGCATCATGATCGGTACTAATGGGAATTTGTAAAAGGGCTTTTTAATAATAGAAAAATACTAATTTGTGAAATATGTAACATACATATCAAATTATAGCAACTTTTTTATATATCGCTTAAGGATTCTTTATGAAATAAAAAATATATATAATGCTTCAAATGTATCCTTTAAATTATTCTAAAGCTTAGCAAACTAAAGTATAATGATACAAGAAATGCAAAAGATTAAATTAACAAATTTTTCAGAAAATGAACTAAAATACATATAATATTTCTGTAGCTATCACAAACAATTATTCATTCTTAGATATGAAATTAGCTAAGTTTACAAAATTGAAAGCTATACGTATTGTACTTGATAATTGCATCTATTCATTGGAAAGAGGCTTCAAAAATTGCGAAAAGTGTTTGTGGGTCACACTAAGTCTCCCAAGAACATTTCCCCTAAACTTTATTGAATTTAGGACAAAAGATTTCTACTCTCGAAGGTTTCGTTCTAACTAAATAGCCTGGAACGAACGAGCAGTATTGTCTTCTGGGAAAAATATTTCCTATAATTCAACATGGAGATGAACAGTGCGAACAAATAAGAAGATATCATTACTGTATATTTAAATATATAAGACCAGAATATATAAGGCCTCACCAGAGACACAACCACCTTCAAAGATGCCCGTATAAGCAAGCACCAATCACGTTGATTTATTTAGGGAAGGATGCATTCTACCTATTCAATCTTGTATCACGAATATCTGTTGCAGAATTATTCCTTATTAGTGATGAATTCCGAGTTCTACACTTACCAAGCGAAGCTTTGAAAGTCATTTCTTTCAAAACTTCAGGTTGGTTGCTTTACTCCAAAATTTCTTTGGTAGGGAATGATTTTCTTAATTTTATAAATAAGATCAATCCTTATAATGCACTAAATGTATATTATAAAAAATTCATCCAAATGAATCAAATTAATCTGCATCTGCCATAAGCTAAATTCTTTAATAGAATTAATAAAAGTCCGAGTACGAACATGCATAGAATAGTTTTCAAAATATTCACCGATGCTTAATTTATAGTTAAATTGCCGTACTTTTAATTTAAACGATCATTATTTTTTAAGTCGTTAGTCACAATTAATACCTGGCTTTTCTTTCTCTCATCTGCAATGTAGAATGAGGACAAAGGCTCCAACATGTCCAATTATTATAATGTATCTGTCATTTTGTTAATGTGCACAAGTTTTCAATCTGTTCTATATCATCTTATATAAAAAAGGAGCTACACTTAGTTTAATTTTTTTTTAATTTTATTTTCAATAAGCAATTACTACAAAAAGAACTATTGGCATAAACTTCTTCCCTAATTTTTTTGTTTAAGGAAGACAGCATTTCAAACTTTTAGCTGTTTAGCCAAAGAGATTTTTAGCTGTTTTCATCATTTTAAAATTTAATCCATATGAAAACTTTGAAATTTCAACTACTCTAAATAACTAAGAATCTTGTTACTACGAAAATTTTTACTTAAATTCAGAGAATATAAAAATTAAAATTAAGTCAAATTATGATTATTATAAAAAAAATTCAAAATGATCGATCTAGAAAAAGCGAAATAGTTGCATTAATATATTAGTCTCGTTTAAAGTTATTATTTTAATTTGTCATTAATTCTAAGACATGACATTATTAAAATGCATTTCAATAATTTCAGTTTGAAGGAGACAATTTAATATTTTCAATCAAATTTAACCAAAATAATCAATAAAAAAGAAAATGAAATAATAACACCATTTCAAATATTAGATGATTGATAGATAATTGATAAATTGATGAAGATAATAAAAAATTGATAATTCAAGATTATTTTATGGTGTAAATTGAAAAATCAAGAATAAAGAAGACAAAGAAAAAAAAGAAAAACAAATAAAGAAGACAAAGAAGAAAAAAAAAAGAAAAAGAAAGAAGACAGTCTAAATGAAATTATCTATGCAAATTCTAAATTCGAACATGTAACCAGCATTCAGATACATTTCCTTTATTTTCTATAAGCTTGAAACTAATGACTTCATTCAACAATGGATGAATATATATTTTTGAAAAATAATAATGTTTTTAGACTACGCAGCTTCTAGATCCCATCATTTATTTATTTTATCTTATTTAAGAAACAGTCACAAAGATATTTCAAAACCAAATTTCAACAATTTAGCCTAAAAAATTAGAATAAAGCTTGCAACTTTGCAAAAGAATCTTTTTTAAGGAAACGTCGAACTTTAATAGTCACTTACAGAAATATTTCTTAGTGAATCGCGCGCAAAAACTGAAAATATTTTTGGGGTCATTCTCCATTGGGAATTGTTTATTTGAAAATTCAATTTTCCAAATAAACAATAAATATTTCTGAAATTTCAAAATGCATTTCAATCTGTCAAATATTAAGCTAAATGACTAAAGATATCAAACCTATTTTATTCAAATGGTTAAATAATGTATTCGAAACCAATTTGTCATGGTTTCTAAAATTCTACATTCCCATCATTCCCATTTTTATCAAAATTAATGTTTAATTTTTTTTTTCTGTTGCAATTGTTGCAGACAAAGAAATGATATAAAATCGTTATCAAAATTTGAAAGTTTGAAATTTGAAAGTTGAAAGTTTAATTAAGTTTATTTAATGATATGAATTTTTATACTCTTTTTAGTTCATTAATAATTAAATCGATAATATTTTCAAACTTTCAGTTTTTGTTATTTTACTTTTGTGTATTTAAATTATTGATTCTCTTTAAATAGTACGGTTGCTGCAGTTAAGAATTAAGGAAATTCTACTTCGTAATGAAATAAATATAATAAATAATAATAAACTTCATTGTTACTGATATTTTTATTTCTAAAAATATACAAAAATATACAAATTATTTCTAAAAATATACAAGATCTGAAATATGTATTGAATCGAATAGAAAAAATTAATAAGACAAATATTTCTTATTCATCAATAAATATCTTTTCACCACTACCAAAATTTTACCATCAAAAATATCATAACGTAAATTAATTATCTATATTAAAAGTCATGTTCCTTGAAAAGGTTTTATTGATTACAAATTGGAAAAGTTTGATAAAAAATATTATCCATGAGTATATTATTCATTATAAACTATATTTTAATATAAATATAATTATTTATAAAAATATTATTCATTTAATAACAAATATTATTTGTTAAAATCTTATTCATGGTCATTTTTGGGGAGATTACTTTCTTTTTTGCATATTTTATTAAGGAAATCCACAGATTAATTATAAGTCTTTAAAGAAAAAATTGCTGCAAATATTATTATTTCCATGATCGAATATTTATTAAAATATGGAGCATTTTTTGTTTATTATATTCTGAATAAAATGGAATTTTAAATAGCATCGAAGAAAAGTATCATTTAATTTGAAACTGGAATGGAAAAACTTTTTCAAATAATTATAAAATGATTGAGTACGCTTATTTTCCAAAATTCTTATTTTAATGATGTAAAACATATAGTTTTATATCAAACAAAGGCTGTTATTTTAATGACTAACAATGAGAAATATTAAAAGTGATAAAAGCTAATTAAGTTAAAAATGAAAATTTATTCATAATGATATAACCATTTTCATGAATAAGATAACCATTAAATTTGCTGAAAATTTCAGTTAGTAAAATTATTAGAATGTAGATGATTATGAAACATATTCATTAATATGAAATAGAATAGAGAACATATTTGATGCAAAACAAAATAGATTTAAAATTAAAGACAAGAAAACAAATTATTATGTCTCACAAGTGATTAGATCTTGTTGTATTGAATACCAACTTATATTGGCTTGAATATGAACTCGTATTGTCTTGAATTATATGAAAATAATCATAAATATAATAAAACTCAAATCCAATCATGATTTATTGGTTATTTGGATTCAATGTATTAATATAAAACTTCGTTTTAAACAACATTTAAATAGATGCAATTCTAGCATAAAAAACTATAAATTTTATATACCTTAGCATGAGCATAATCAGATTTCGGGCTTGCAATAGAAATTCACTCCAAATGTCAAATTCATTACTTTTTTATAGTTTTTAAGAGAATTAAAAATATTTTTTAATTTGAAAAAATATTCTTCTTGCTAAAATATTCTTCTCCATGCGATCAGACTTAACCCCGTATAAATTTGCATTTACTGTAAATTCTGAGAAATATTTCATTTTCGAAGAAATATGAAAGGGAAATTATACCAAGAATTTGAAATTTTGCACTTCGGGAGAAAAAGCATTATTCTTTAGAACTGAATGGAAAATGCTGATGGCTGGTCTACAACCGAAATTTAGACTCGTATATTTCTAACATTTGTTTCCTAAAAATATCTCAAAGCAAAAGTGTAGTCATAAATTTAAATTCTCTTTTCAAATTCTCCACTAAAATGTTGGGAGCATAATATTCTAGCTCAACTGTGCTCCTTTATCCTCAGTTTATCCTTAAATATATCATCTAAGTAACATTACACTTCTCAAACGATATTTTCTTATGAATTGATTACAGATGAAAACATGATTCAGAAAATTGCAAAAAGTAAGACGAAAAAGGAAGCTTCTTTTTAGTCTTTATTAAACATTAAATATAATTTACCTATTATAAAGTCTGTTTTAAACATAAAAGAATTGTAATTAATAAAAATCTTAATAATTTCATATTCGAAAGAAAACAGCAATTTTCACATAATATATTGAACACAATTTTAAATATCGTATCATGTAGTATTTTTTTACAATAATTTTAGTGAACCGGCTGCGAAGAAACTATCTATTTTTCATGCAAAATTTTTATATCATACTTTTAGATAAAAAAAACCAATTTAATTGCATAATCTAATTTCTCTTAAATAGCTTGTATTTTAATACGACAAAGTAATGAGCAATAACAAATTAATTATTATCCTCATTAATTCATTTTTAAATTACATTTATATAGAATGCAAATTTTCATACACTGATTCATTAAATTTTTACAGGTTGGACAAAATCATAGCAGGTATCCTTCTTTTATTTCCATCCAAAAATCAAAAAATTAAAGCGCAATATTTTTTTCGACAGAAAAATGTTTTAATTTTCTATATTAATTGAAATAATAAAAATACATAAAGCTATTAATTTCCCTCCAAAAAATAATTCAAGAATGAAATACAAAATTTTTTTCAGAAATTTTTTTAAAATTTTATTGTATAATAAGCAACATAACAATTTTATCGAATTATTTTATTAATTATTTTATCGAATTATTATACCAGGTTATAGATTATCAAGTAAAATCTAGATTTATATAAAAATGATAAATCACGAATTAATAAGAAAATGAGCACGTAAAATTGAAGCATTTTATAAAGGACTTGGCATAAATAGAAAAATGTCAAATATAAATAATAAAAAAGTTTGAGAGATGAATCCTTTCTTAGCGTGAGATAATTGAGAAATTGATCAAATTTTCTGAAGTATTTCCTTCTAAAAAGCTAAAATCGAAAGCACAATAAATTTTTCGATTGCATGATTTTCAGCATTAACTGGAATAATAAAAATACACTAAGCAATTAATTCCCATCCAAAAAAAACCCATTTAAGATGGAAATGCGAAATTTCTCACAGCAAAAAGCTCCATTTTATTGTATAATAAGCAATATTAATAATTTTATCGAAACGGGAACAGTTAAATTTTTACTACATTATAATTTATCAAATGACATCTAGAGTTATATTAAAATAATAAATCATGAAATAATAAGAAAATTTAAACGTACACTTGAAGCGTTTTAGGAAGAACTTGAATTCAATAGGAAAATATGAAATCTAAATAATAAAAGATAAATCATCAATAATCATTTCTTAGCGAGATATAATTAAGAAATTTATCGAATTTTCTAAAGTAATTTTTCTATCGAATTTCAAAAGAATTTTTTTTATATTGCTAACGCACGTAATACGCTGCGCATATATATATATTTAATTTAATACAATTTAATACAATATATATTACATTTAATACAAGTTACTGTGAAATAAAAGTTTTTTGCCCAAAAGTTAAAAACCCAACGTAATTTATTTCTAAGAAGAAAATGCACAGTTTTGACGAAATTTCAATGTAATGAATTTCACTTGCTATTTTATTTATGATTTGAAATAAATTTTAATGAAAGTCAGCATTAAATTATTCTTTGCTAGAAACCCCATTTTATTTTTATTCAAAGTTTAAAATGAAGAGTATTGTCGAAATTTAAAAGTAATTAATTTCATCAATTATTTTTCAAGTTTACCCGTGAATATAATTATTAAGAACTAGAAGAATTTGAATGTTGAACTCACCGACAGCTGTAGAGAGCAGCAACAAAATTGTTCCCGGCACAACATCCATGCAGAATGTGTGCGACACGTGCCCAAAAATACTGTAATCAGGAACCAACGTTTTCCTGAGTTCCTTCCACTTTCCGTTTTCAGCATGCACTGAATCCAAAAATCTTCTCCCTTCTCACCACGTGCTTTAATTCTCTGCACCCTCTAGCGCGCATGCGTGATCAGGTCACGAGTCCCCTTCAAACCTAATCCCCCCCCCCTAAAACTTCTGAGTAGTGTAAAATTCGTTCTCTGACTTCAAAATCTTTCTCTTTATTTCCCGATACAGAAAATTGTTTGGTGCGAAGCCAGCAGATAGAGTCGACCAGGAGGTTCGATCGGAAAACTTTTCCTGCCAAACTCCCAGACATAAAGGTGGTTTGCCGGGAAAAGTGCAGGCGGTTCGCCAAGGAAAGAAAAATGGAAGGTATCAAAGATTGAAATTGAAATGATTTTTTTTTTCTAAGAACAAAGTAGGTATTTGCGAATATTTCAGTCAAAATGCTCTCTACGCAAAGTAGTTTAAGCTGTAGCTAGAATCATTAAAAAATAAATGAAATAAATAAGAAAAACCTTTAAGGTAGAAAAAAAAATTATTTCCTTAATAATTGTATAAGATGTACAGAAATTAGATATTTGATGTTTTCGTTAAATTTGAACACTTTACATTTTCTTCTCATGTTATAAATTGATGGAAAGATTGAAGATATTGAATTGAATAAATATTTCCACTTTACATAAATAATGACGTTTGGTATAAAATAGGAGCCAATTTTCGATAAAATATATTACATTTTGTAATATTTTTTGGGAAGATAAGATATATTAGCCTTTTCATTTTGATTTATTTAATTTGTGTCAATATTTTAGAAGGTGTATCATATAATGGTGAGACATTTTAAATTCTACGATTAACCAGATTTTTGCTCGTAAACAAAAGAAATGCAAAGTAGAATATAATTTTTGAACAATGAACTGCTTTAGCAACTTCGAAAAATAAAAATTTCACTTTCTTTCAAAATATACACTTTTATAATATATGCTTATTAAACGAAAAATTAATTATGATGAAAATATATTGAATGATTGCGATGGTAGTTGTATTAGAAAAGCAAAATTATAGGATTTGTTTTTTTTTTAGTTTTCAGTTATTTTTTATTTTGAATTTCTTTTTGTTGATGCTTTATCTTCGAGTGAAATTAATATAATTTAATTTTATCTTGTCTAATTTAATATATACATGTTTTTATTTCGAAAGACTTTAACTGATAAATGACTATTGCATAAATATTATATCAATACATAAAAAATATTCAAGATGCTTCTCATACGACACCATTTGGCAGGAGATATTAAATATAATTATGTAATAACTAATTAAATGTCACACAAAACCATCTCTTTCGAGAATTATGTTTTAAAAAAGTGCTTATAGTTTTACTTGTCTGTGCTTATCTTATAAATTAAAAACTTTAAACACAAAATGAGTGCATGGAATTAATAGTAATAGATTCTCGTTGGCTATACTCTTTAAAATCACTAAAAGGAACTAAGTTGAAATATGAAAAGTTTAAATTATAGTATGCATCATTTCATGTAATTCCAGAAAGAAGAATCGCAAGTTTCAATTAGGAATTGTTTTTTCTACATATTATTGTCTTCCTTTTGTTATATATATTTTTTCTAATTAAAAGCCAATTTCTTTATCAGAATGATTCAGAATAAAAAGATATGATAAGTCAACCATCTAACTCTCCACCCCGCCCGAAGGCACACGGATTTAAACCATAAAACTGAATGACCGGATCGCAGGAACAGCAATTGGTGGGAACTGTGGTTGAGTCCTAAGGGCCATCACCGGCCACGGTACAACCCTTCCCGAAGGAAGTACGTCCCGTCATCGATGGGAAGAGTTAGATCCCCCACCTATTAGTGTTCCCTCCAGGGTGGCGAGATCCAACCACCATGCCGGAAGCATCTCATCCTTATTTCGAGGTGCCCCCGGGGGGTAAAAAGATATGATAAGCAAATCTTTCCCATGTGAAATTTATTTCTTTAAGCAGGATTTGATTTCGAAAAATGGAATGGAACTTATATTCAAATCACCTTTGTAATAAATATAGAAAGGCCTTTTTGATAATTTTTGGGCATTTGGACATGTTTTAGGAAGATTATATTCTTTTTCTAACAACGCTTACAGAGCAATCTGTTATTTACATCCTAAAATATTGAAACTATATAGTCTGTTATGTAACGTGTCAATAATTTAAGCTCCTTTATTCAGATATTCCAAGAACAGTAATCGTTCGTCAGAAATTACTAAATTTTGTGAATAACTTAAGAAACGATAGGAAAAAAAAATATTTAGAAAGAAACATATTTTCAAATATGACCTCCAGAAAGCACATTGATGAGAGGCTGACATTAATTTCTTTTAGCAAGACGTTGGTTTTGTGCTAAATGATCTCGAGAAATTTCTACCTTTCATTGATTTTCTAACAAGTTCAAGAACTGTGAAGAAACGTGATTGTAGTTTTTTATACTGGAAGAAGAAAACCTACTTCTTCAAAAGAAGCACAGGTGGTTTCTATTCAAATAAAGGAGATCAAAACTTCAAACATTCAGATTTATTCTAGATAGATCATGTTTTCCATAAGTTTCGACGGAATACCTTTCGATATTTTTGCAAAGACTCTAATTTATAGAGTAACTGCTTCTACGTAAATTTGACTCACAACTCCTTTAATGAAAATAATTTTTTGCTTGTTGCGAGATCGATTCAGTATGTTCACTTAAAACAGGAACGAATCAGAATGCACGTACGATTTTCGTATCTAAATCCAGACATAATTCTGGATATTCCTCCTTAGTAAAAGTGATGGCTTTTCTGCATCATTTATTCTCAGCCTGGCCTTCTACAAATATTTAATTTTTATCTATCCAGGCACAGACTTGGGGAAATATGCATCGCTGCTAGAGAAAGACTTTTTTCGTGCTTTGTGAGCAAATCAATGCTCTGCACACTCCAGCTTTATCCAAAATAATACTTGTCCATACAATGCATTTTATATCAATGATAACCTAAAAAAAATTTTTACTGAAGAACATGCCATGAGTAGGCACATTTGTCATGTCCGACCTTCCCAATCCTCAGTCCTCAAATCAAGCGATTTTTTTGTGATGAGGAAATCTGAAACAACTGCTTATCCATAATAGACCAAAACTTTTATTTTAAAGACAGCTTTTAGAAAGCATACACTGAATATTGGAACTGACTGATGTCAAACAGTAACTGACAGTGATGGATCATGCAGAATAAATTTTTATCTAAATATGGAATATATTTATAAAACTATTTCTGATGACCTTAACTGTATTTACGCTCTTTTAATGAAAATCCTTTACAGAGTTTTATTCTTTTCTGATGAATGGTCACCGCTGCAGATAGCTCTGAATAGAAAGAGACCCAATTATTTCACCATGGTTGTACTAATTACAACGTTGTTTAAAGAAAATGCAATTGCACATCCCTGCACAATCTTATGGGTGTCATGTTTATTAAAATATTTATATATAAATAGATGTTTTAGTTTAGTTATATTAACGTTCCGTTTGGAGCAACATTAGGGTTATTTTGGGACGGACCTCGTAATTTTGAACCGCGGTCAGATGACGAGGACGACATCTGAGCTGGCACCCCCCTCTCCACACCACACCACACCAGTGGGAGGACATTTGGTCATGACGGATTTAACGTGCAACAGACCCCCTTATATGACGATTCTTCGGTGGAATCGGGCCCCGAACCTGAAACCCTCCGGTTCCAAAGCCGAGACCTTACCACCAGGCCACCGCGGCCCCATATATAATTAAAGTAAACATGAATGTATATATTAATATTTGCCCCTTCAGATAACTTTAAATCTAGCATTTAAATGCTAATATCCTTATATCACACATGATTCAGGTTCATAATACTAAATTTCTTAATAAACATTCCAACAACAACTAAATAGATTTCGAGAGATATAATTCAGAAAATTTCAGAAATCTTTGCACATTCAATTTCAATTACATTATGCATTTATTTTCTCATAAACTATTCGCATATTTCTGATTAAATTCAAAGTTATTAATTCCATTTCAAAGTTGAAGTCTTCAAAGAATGATTAATTTACTTATGTATAAACGAGAAATACCCCCCCCCCACCCTTCATTATGCTCGTTATTAAATTGTATTTATATTTTCTAATATATATTCTTCATAAATTTTAAAATGAAACATCTGCATTTTATTGATATTTTTAAGTAATATATATTAATTAGTCATATTCATATTTAATTGTAAATACATTTTTTTACGACTTTTTCCTCAGCAGTAATGATGTCCAGAAATTAAGAATTTTGGAGTTTAAGAAATTCAATAAACTGCGTGACGTCGCCAAGAAATAATCAAAATTATATTTACGAAAGAATGATAAATACTGAAGTGTTATTATTGAGAAAAAGTCATTTACATGATAATAGAAATAAATTGATAAAAAAAACTCATACAGTAGTAATTCATTTTTTAGATTTCACTCAGATAACTCAGATTTTTAATATAAAGAATAATCAACATGCATTTCTTTGATTGTTAACAGTTTTGGGAAGCGATTTTATTTTTAGTATTTCTAAATTAATTATTACTTTAGTATTTCTAAATTAATTTTTACTTTTAGTATTTCTAAATTAATTATTACTAAATTAATTCATTACTTTAAATTAATTATTACTTCATTATTACTAAATTAATTATTACTTTAGTATTTCTAAATTAATTATTAAGTGTTTGCTTTATCCATAACTTACATTTTTTTTCAGTGAAATAAAGCAAGAATCTATTTTTATTGTACCAACAAAGACAAGTCGCATCTTTGCAGTTTACCTTTGTAACGATGGCATGTTTATTTTCTATTTTCAAAATTTATCTTAATATACTTATTTACTGTTTAAAGGACATTCAGATCAGATAAACTACATGTCTTAAACATAGAAATAAATATTTCGATCAAAGATAGTGACAGTTTTTTAAGTAATTATTGAATTTATTTCCTTAAAAATAGGCCGAACCCCTTATTTGTATATTCCAGACTGTTATTCAACTATTATTGTTACTTGAAAAAAAACCCTTTTTGAAGACGTCATTTGGTGTGGCACGTACTGTTTCAGTACTTTCATCTTTTTAGATCTGTCTGATCTCGAAATCATCAGTTTTGATAAATTGATGCTTTCTTCTCTAGTAGATACAATTTGCTACAATATATATATATATATATATATATATA
>JAPMOR010028704.1:682212-694072 GCA_026543865.1 Argiope aurantia
AAATAAGATTAAAGGAAATTTATGATGTTTGTCATACTTGATTTGACGGTTTGTTCAGTGTCGGAGAAGAAAAGTCCACTTCGCCGGTTTCTTATACATGAAAGATTTTTCAGCATTACTCTGTCTCGCTAATATAGTCTTTAAAAATAAATTTATTTTGAGCAATGTTGATTTTTTGTACATTTCAGATTTAAAGATTATCTTTTTAAAACTTTTTAAACTAAAACTTTATTTTTGTAGAAAATATGTAACGGAAACAAATTTCTATTATATATTTTCTAATAAGAATCGAGAAGTAAACCATCATCACAATTTTAATAAATCAATCGGTCGTTATAACCTTTCTGCGTCTATATAATGTGTACTCAAATAAGAGAAGCTCACTGGTTGTCATTTTTATAAAGGAGAAAAAGCGGATATTAAATAAATTTACATGCATTATTTTATAGACAGTTGATATATTGAAGAATTAACCCCAAGTTATGAATCATTGTGCTCCAGAGGTCAGATTCAGGCTGAGCTCAGCAGTTCATTTCTTTTTATATTCTCCTACATTCATGCTAATAAATAAATAAAAAAAGGTTTCTGTTAAGAATAAATCTTTCAATTTAGATATAGAAAACTTATTTTTTCGGATTTAGCAGTTCATTTTTGTAAAAAATTTCTGCTAATCTTTTTAGTGGAAATGTAATATCTATGAATGGCTCAACTGAAATTGTTATTATATTCAAGTTTGTGAATAGCATGGGGAATTTATTAATATTTTTGAGGGGGTAGGTGATTTTTGAGGATCCTGAGAAGGGACCTATGAGTTTTTTGGTTTGTAATTTTAATTTTTTCAAGAAACCAAAATTTATATATTGGTTTATTATTAAAAAGTAGAAAACTTTTCATAATGATTGCGGAAAATTTAAAAAGAAAATCAATTAAACTCACAATCACATTTTGACAAATTTTTAATATCAAAAATTTATCAGCCTCTTGAAGTTCTATAATAATTAAATATATATTATGGAAGAATTTGTTTGAACATGCTTGGTTTGGTATAACAGTTTAAACCTATATTTCAAAATATATTAATTGAGAAAGATATCGATTATTTATTTATTAAATTCTTAAAAGTCATGGAGAAGAATGAGAAGTTTCAACAAAAATGTTTTGCTTTAAATATTAACGAATGTAAAATATTTTTAAGTACTCGTTGGTTTTGCAACAATATAAAATCTCAAAACAGAAAAAAATCTATTTAAATTATTTTCTTGCTATATTCAAAGAGATTTTTTAAAATATTTAGCAGCTAATCGTGATTGTTTCAATCGGATATCCAGAATTGTATTAATGCATGATTCTTTTTTCAGAAGTGGTAAAAATGAGATCCATGCAGATTTTATATAATAAATTTGGTTGATCCATAGATCACTTAAAGCACGATACATTTTATATTACGATAAAATAAGTTGCTTCAAAGCAGACATCGTAGATGACAGAATTTACTGCTATTCCAGTTTACGTTAATCAAAGTAACTTAATGTTATATCTTATAGTAAATCTTTAGCTTACAACTTAAAAGCAGATTAATTTTGTTTAGAAAAATTTATTTTACTGCATAAAATTTAAGTTTCAAAATATTGCCAATTTTATTTTAAGTCCTTTGTTCTTAATATATTAATAAATTTCTGAAATATTTATTGAAATATTCTCCATATTTATCATCAACTTAGGTTTTTTTTATAGTTCGTGTATAATATAAATATCAACTTTTGCATTTCATGACATAAGAGAATTTCGATGCACATGTTTAAGAACTAAATAGGTTTTAGTAATTCTAGAAAACCCTGAAAACTTTTTTTAATTCTTCAATATTTTAAGGCATCTAAATCAATAAAAGCATTACGAAATTTTCTTGGGCATACATGTAGAAAATGCTCTTTTCTCTTAAAATTAATGTTATTTGTTACATAAAGTTCAATTCCAACTTTACATGAAGTCCTAAAACTGATAATGAGACACTACAAAGAAAATTTTAATAAATTTATCTTACAAGTTTAGTTGGATTATCTCAATATATGTTGTTAAAATAAAGAAGAAACTTGGTTGGAATTAACTTCAAACTCTTTAAACATTAAGGAATTATCAATTCCCAGGAGTATTCAATATTTAATGATGACGATACAAAGACAATCTCATAATCTTTGCGCTCTGAAAAGAGAATGGAATTGAAATTTTAAATATGGGAAATATAAAAGAAATTATAAAATTGAATAAGTTTACATGACATGGATTGTGAAGTTTCAGTTATTAAGTTACTAACAGCATCTCTTTATTGACAGAAAATGTCCCCATTTCATTATCTTTAGCGTAGGATCTTAATTCATATGGCTGACTCTAATGAAAGTAAAACTATAAATTATTTCAAAATTAAATATTTCCCTTTCTAATGCGCTAAAAATAGGAGTATTTTACCAAAACTAAAAGTTTTAATGCGATTTCATTTATATTTCTCATTATTTGATATTTTCATTAATTTCTAATAAAAAAATAAATTTCACCTTTTACAATTTGATAAGGAATGACGTAATTAGAGCTGATTTTACAATATCAACTAAAGCACTTTTTTTATTTGTATGTTTTTCATATCCTTTGCTAGCATTTGAAGCAAAATGCGCTTCCATTTCCAGATCAAATATAATATTTCACATCTTTTATTCATGAAATAAAAAACTGATATTGTAAATTTTGGGAGATAAATCTCATCTAAACTTTAAGTACATTTAAATGATGAACTATATTAGTAATTTATAACTTTTTATAAGAGAATTATAAATGACATGTACTACAAGGGTACACATATATTCGCCCTTTATTAATTCAGTTCAAAATATAAAATGATAAATTGGAAGAAAATTAGAAAAATAATAATTTTATTTTAATTATTAACTCTTCTGAAGAAATGGTTAAATATCCGACCAAGAAAACAAGTCTTATATTTAATTTAAGACTTTATCCTGTTAGGATACAAAAATTATATCGTGAAAGAAATGGGAAAAAATTGCACATTAAATATTTTCTTTTGTTAATTTCTTGTCACAAATAACCAATTGAAATTCAATACTTAATATTATAAATTTCAATTATTTTCTTAAAATGAAACGTAAAACATGTTTGTAATACGAAGCGAAAATAAGTTAATATTAAATAGATTCATTAAAATGAACAAAAAATTCAATTAATAAATATTAAAAAATATTCGAAATTTAAAAAAAAAAAGTCAATAAAATAAATAAAGCTGTCAAAATTAAATAGACACTGCCTTATTTAGGAAGGATGAGTTATTGAAACACATATACAAAAGAAAAAACAGAAAGAATATACAGAAAGAAAACAACAACAATAACAAAAAAATTAAGCTTAAGGCTTTAAAACGAAATTTATTTGAGAAATGAAACTAGTGTAGCAATTTTTGAAATTTCAGGGTAAAAGTTATAAAAGCTTTTTTTTTATTTCATAGATAATGAAGTTAGATTAAGGAATACAACAGTTAATTTTCAGAATTTGAAAATTATTTATAAGGAGTTAACAAAAAATTAAAATTTTATTTTCCATCAATGAAGGTGTAATATATAATAAAAAGGAACAAAACTACATAATATTCTCTTCAAATATATAATGTTTTTCAACTTAAAACAGACGAGAAACAATTTACAATTTAACTATATTTTATTTAAAGAAAACTTGCTATGCTGTTTTAATAAAAAAAAATGTTTCAAACGGATTTCATACTAAGAAACTGTATGAAAAAAATCGAAAGTTAATATTGTCATGTCATATGAATTAATATATTCTAAAAATACGCTTGATTGTTGTGTACATTATATGTGTATAAAGCACTTCAATTATGGGCCTTAGACAACGGATATGAGATGCTACTTTGATGTATATGCATATAAAAATTCATATAAAATTCGTCTACAATCAGCAGGGAATAACTTCAAAGACACAAGTCAGCAGAGAAAATAAATAATAAATGGAAAATTTCACATCGTATAAATAGCAAAAACTATCTGGATTATATTTCCTCAATATCTATCTTTCTGTAGTGTATGTCTTTTGAATCGAGAAAATATAAAAATATCAAAATAGATTATAATTATAAACTTTAAATATCCACTCGCTCTTTTGAATTTTTGTAGAGGTTAAGCGAAAAGTTTTGAAATAAATATTTTGAATAATAAACTTACATCTGTTTGTAATATTGTCAAATTTAAATGCAAATTTAATGTAAATAAAGAAACACGCATTTCAGGAAATTTTTACACTTTTGTAAAAACTCAATTACAGAAAAGAGAAACATTTTTATTAACTTAAAGTTGCTTTGCTGCATCTTTTAAATTATTTTCATTGATAAAAAAAAGAGTATAAATTTAAGGATATTTCTTTAATACATAATTTTTATTCACTTGAGTATACTCAAAAAGTTGAAAATGAAATGAGAGAAATTTCAAATGGCAATCTCACTCATATAAGTAATGCATATAAATTTGATTTCTGAATTTGTTTACACAGTTTCAATAAAAGATAAATCAAAATAAATGTGTTAATATTTACTCTTATCCCTATAAGTTTCATTTTAAAACGTAATAATTACGTTTCTCAGTACACTTTTTTCCTTGAATTTCGTTGCATAAATTATATCAAAGTCATGTCTATGTCAATTCAGCCGATGTGCTTACTCAAAAGACATAAACATACATTTTTATAAAATGAAACACTTCATGTAGTTGTCGGTATGCCTTTATTTTATAAAAGTAATGTAGGAAAATTTTAATTCATATCCTTTTAGGTTTCATATTAAAATACAATGATTTCATTTCTCCATACTTTTCTTCCTTGGAAAACATCACATAACAAAAAATTATATATATTCAAGCAGTGTTCTTTCAATTATTTATCCAACTTTTGTCGCAGATATATCAGAATAAATTTATATAATATTAAACACTTTATGTTGCTTTCTGTATATCTTTGTATAAAAATTGAAATCATATTTGCATACAAATTCGAATGATTTATGCATACAAATTCGAATGATATATGCATGCAAATTCGAATAATTTCAGTTTTTATTTCTTTTATTTTATATTGAGTTATTCTATCAATTTTTCCATTATATTTATAAATTGTTTTCTAAATAAGTGTTTAGTTTCTTTTGTGTCCTTAACATTCAGGTGTTTTCTTTTATCTTTATTAAATTTTCTTCAGAGAGAAATTCTGTTATATCCCAGATCATGAAAATTTGAAAATCATGACTTAAAAGCCTGGGATTAATCATGATTAATACAAAATGAATTTCATACTAATAAAGTAAATTATGTAGATTTTATAGCAGCTCTATGCTGTTGTTATGGATTAAATGAAATAATATTGCAAATTATCATGCAATATGTCTACAAGATAACTATCCCTGTCTAAATGCATTTTTAGTTATCATTTAATGAACGGAATGAAGCTAAATCTCATATACAGTCTTGCAAAGTTTTGAGGGAATACATTTAAAAAATAGCAACAAAAATCACCGATGGAATAATACTGGCGCTTTCGGAACAAACAAAAATTGAAATCAATAACTATTATAAATGCACAGTAAATGGATCGGGCGAAATTTCATTAATATTCTGGTGATAAAACTTGCAATTATCGAAATGAATGATTTGAATATGAAACTAAAAGAAAATATTTTTTATCAATCTACATTAAGATTAACATTTCTTTCACATCAGTCTTACTTTTGTGTTTAAGATATTGCTTCAACATTCCTTTTTAATCTTTTTATCCTTCCGTTATCTGCATATGAAGTTTTGTTTAATTTCATTTATTAATTTTAGATGTCTTCGAATAAGGAAATTCATTTTATGACTACACCGCATGTTTTTTTAATTTTATTTTTTGAAAATTTTGTTTGCTTAGCTCGTTTTAAATTCGCAAAAAATGATGTCAAATTCAAAATAATATAATTTTTGACAGCGTAACACCCTGCTTAGAAATTTCACTGTGAAAAACAGTAAATCTTGCAGAACTCGTACGTGGTAAATCAACGAATGTTTTGGTGAAAAGATAGAATTTTCCACTTTCATAGCTGTATTCAAAGGCCTTATTTCTATTTTCAAAAACTTGAAAAATCTATTTAATTTCTAAAGGACTTTTTTTTCTTATTGGTAAAAATTTTATTCATAGATGTAAATTTTGGAATTTGGAATTTGTAATATCTAAAATATCTTGCATTATTTATAATTCCGAAAAATTTATTATTTCTAATTTCCAGTTTATTGTGTTTTATGAATACAAATATTACAAATTATGTATGACTTAAACTTATAAAAGAGAGTTAGGTAAGGCAATTAAAAACAATCTTTGAAATTACTTAAGTGAACATTTTTACGGTTGAAAGACCTAAAAAATGGCTAAATTTATGTTCTCTAAGGACCTTAACCATAGTAAAAATCCAATACTTTTTCCATTCTAAAGATACAACCACTTAAATTTAAATATGGGTATCTTTCTCTTACCTTACAACGAAAACCTTTTTCCAAGAACATAATTTTTTTAACAAGATCAACTATCAATACATTCGAATTTTTATTCTTTTAAATTAAACATACAACTTTTGAGGAATCGATTTAATAATAAATTTATTATTTATAAATATGAAAACTCTTGTTTTTTTTTTTTTTTTTTTTTTTGCAAAAATATTTAAACATTTTTTTCTAAAGTAGTAGGGCCAATTGGAGTAATTGTGAGCGAATTTTGCAGAATTTATAATTCTCTTCGATTTAAAACATTCTTATGAGAAGTAAAATGATTTTATAATTTAAGTGAGTTCATAATCATATTCAAGAGAATTCATTAAACAATGTCTATTATCCAAATTGATCTATTAATTAACTAGCCTTAGTAACAACAACTTCCATAATTTCCACGGTTTGCTCCCAATTATCCTAAATATTATGGGGTAACTGGGAACTCTTATCTTGACTTTTGATGGACTGATTTATAATAATGAACTGATTTAAAGAGAATATATTTGAAATTGTAAGAGACTACTGTTTCTTGCTTCAAACCTTTTTTAACTCCATTTCTTAATTTTTCCAAAGTACTGTCATTTTACTGGTTTTTAATAATAACATTTTCTATTTCATGAAATGTTGCATATAAGCTCTCATAATTATTTAATACCATTGACCAGGATTAATTTATGAGTATTCTATCCCAAAGCTTGACGAAATAAGTCGGAAATCGAATCTTTATGAAAAATAAAATTGGATGAACTTCATGAGACACGGGAAATAAATAAATATGATTTAGAAACTTACTTTAAAATAAATGAAGACTACTAGTAAATATAGTAGTATAAAATAGAGCTGCAATTCTTTTTTTCAAATAGAAACATTCAATCTCCAAATCAATTAACTTTCTTTGCTGTCTGGAAAAATCTATTCAGCGATAGGATTTAGTAGAATAAATTTATCTAAATCTCGGCAATCCTAAACAATTATTAATCACCAAAACGAATTTAGATTTAGTCAAATTGGGGTTCTTCAAATCTGTTACAATGAGCTGCCACCATCATTTCCATCTATCCCTCAGTCGGACGAATAATATTCCTTCATTCTGGTAGCTCCAGCATAATGAATCTAAATATACATATTTGTTAAAATCGAAATGCTGCTTTCTCCATCTTTACAACATTCGTTTCTTAATGAAAAAATCATTATTTACATATTTTATTACATACTACACACAGCATCGTGTTCTCCCTCATTCATACCCGTTTTCTTTTCTTTTTTTTCGATTCAGTATCAGAATTACAATTTTATTAATAACAAGTTTTTATAAATGAAAACTTTTACGTATATAGATCACAAGGTAGATTAGTCAAACAATCCTTTAACCAGCTTTCATAAGTGAAAACAATTGCACACATGGTAGATTCGTTAAATATATTAGTTGTTCCTTTGGCATAAGGTTCCATGATTGGTTGGAAAGTATGCTTCCGAGATTCTAGATTTAATATCACTTCCTACCATGTAATAAGTTATTCAAAATACTTGAAAATATAATTTTGCGTATTAATTGTCTGCTCCCAATCATGACAAGATAAAAATTGCCACGAATATTTGAAACTATCCTGTTACTCAGGAGAAAGTCCAAAAATGAAAAATGACTTTTAGTTGTAATCGTTATGTCTTTCAGATCCAAGAATTGTATAACTTTACAACTAAACTTGCAAATAATTGATGTATGGAAAGAATAATGAAACTTGAGAATTTTTTTAAAAACTTTTATTGAAGACGGTTGCAACTAGAATAAACAAACATTACAAAGTAAGACTGAAGGCCTCCTCATGCTGTATACACAGTTCATAATTACCATCTCTGACCTTAATGACTGAAATATATAGAAAAAGAAAGCAGATTTTTGAGTTTTTATATAAAATAATATTTTATTTAAAAAAATATTATTTTTATTGAAATTTTCACTGTAAGCATATTAAAGTTTCTCATTTATAATTTGTGATATAAATTATTTTAAAATTTTGTGCTTTTTAAAATCATCTTTCAAATAACGGCAACTAAGCATGAATCAACGAATTATTGCGCATTAGAAATGTATAAAGTATGAAAATTTGCATTCATCTGTTTTTCAATCATTGTTCGAAAATAATCAATTAAAGGAAGTTCTGCTCTACGTTCCTCAAATTTCCCTAATTAAAAGTTGGACGAAAGGAGTGTTAATTCCCTTTTCTCTTTATAGTCTAGAGAAAGTAATTAGAATTAGATGATCTTTAAATCTTTGGAATGGATATTGAATTAGTAAAATTAATCATTTCAATTAAACTTCAATTATTTAATCAATGTGATTCGGCTTTTCAGAGAAGATAGATGTTAAAATCAGTTACTAGAGAATACTAATGATTTTATTCGAGATCAGTATTACTCTTAAACGTGATTATTTTTATCTTAAACAACAATTAAAGATAAGAATAGCAAAATTTCATAAGATAAAAGATTTTATAATGATATTACAATACCGAAAAGTCACATACGTTATGAAAAATATTATTTAAGATTAATGAATGAAAAAAAATTCTGAACTATACAGAAATAACTAGAATTCATTGATAATTCTATTATCAATGAATATTTTAATGATACATTCTTATTACTATATTCACAGAAATTAGATATCATTACGATAGTCATCTCTATACTGCTATTGTTTCCAAAAAGTAATAGAACGCTATAGCACGTGATAAAATATAATGCTATATTTCATTGCACCAAATATTTTAAACATAATCAAATAATATTGAAAAGTATGAAATAAAATGTGGACAATTTTATTTCATTTAGTTTCCATCAGCATGCATATAAAATGTTTTGAGAAAATAATCAATTTAGTTGACTTTATTGATGAATTCTTTTATTGATTTTTTTTTCTTGATTTCCATTACTGCATTTCTCTTTCTGCATTGAAATTGAAAGTATTCTATTTATATCGTTTTGCAATGGAAATTATTTTTATATTGCCAAAGAAGTCTGTGTTAGTTATTTTAATGAAGAAAAAAAATAATTTAGAAGAGATAAAAAATTACTTCTTCATATTGATGGAAATGTTGAATTACCTGAATCTTATTTGCGCATAACAGAATATGACGCATATATGAGGTAGATAGTTTAACAAATTTATTTTTTACAAAACTGAAGATTAATTATGATTCATAAAATATTAAGAAATAACAATATAACAGAAAATAAATATAATTGCTCAAAAAGAAATAATAAATTTATAGTATTGAATACAAATTTTACCGCGACTGCCGGTGATTAAAATATTCATTATATTTAATCTGCTTTTGCTCAAACTGGGCCAAGGATTCCTACAAGAGTTTTTAATGAAATGGAAAATATAAATTCTTTTAATATTTATTTGTAAAACATATGTAGATTCAAGTGTTTATAGCATGAAAACTAGATTTTTTTTCTTTTTCGTCGAAAAATCTATTCAATAATCAACGAAGGAAATTTTGATTAAATATGAAATTCTAACCGAACTAAGGGAAGATATATATTTTCTGCCTAAATCCGAAGACTAACAATGAAAACTTAATTCACAGAGAAATATAAAATACCAGCACCAGAAAAGCATTTCTGGAAAGTTCTACTGAATAAGTTACAATTTTACTAAGGTTTAATTCAAATGAAAATAAAGGGAAACTTATCAAAATACAACAGTAAATCCCCAAATGCTGTCGAAATAATTTTTGATTTATATGTATCTTAAAACTGAAATCCTCATAAAGATATTGGAACTGATAACTTCAGAGACTACCAAACGAATGACTGTTAAGATGAAATATCTTGATCATAAATTTTAAAGGTATGCACTATACAGAGAGTTTCTGCAGGAACCAAGGAAAATTATAGATAATAATTAGGTCTATTAAGACCAAGGTAGCATACCACAAAATAAATAAAACTTTAGAATTATGGATGGATTATACGTGAATATTCCTAGAAAATTGGTATTCTAGTACTTTGCTTAAAATTTTAGGTTTGAAGTATTTAATATTTCCAAGATAAGACGATTATTTTTGAATATTTGCATCTTAAAAAACTTTATTTTAAATTAAATAATATTAGAAAATATATGGAAATATGGTTTTTGATATAAATTTTGTGCTTGGTTAATGTATATAATGCTTAAGTATTTTGTAATGTATATGTGTCCAGTGAACTAAAGTAAAAGATAATATAAAAATATGTAAAATTCTTTTAAATTTTAAAGAATGCATTACTCTATGAAAATTTTCCTCTACGAAATAAGTTCTTTTTACTTTCCATAAATTTGTATTTAGCAGGAAATTATTTTTGATAAACGATTCTTAATTGATTTCTCGAAAAAATGAAAGCCAATAGAGAAATATCTCGGAAAAGGAAAAATTAGAAATTTTAAGCGCAAAGAAGAAACTTTTTGTTATTGAGATATAGTTCAAAAGAATTTGTATCATTTTATGGTGAGTTGCAGAATATATAATAAACATAATAATTTTAATTCTTCCTATCCCTATAAGTTTTCTGTTAAAAATAATTTTTACATTTCCCCAAACTCATTCTTTCCTTGAAAATCCCACAACAGCAAATTATATTAATTCAAGTGATATGTTTTGCCATTTTAAAAAATCCACAATGGAAAATGAATTATTCATTATCCAGGAAAAGTATCCATCCATAATTCAGTATAAAATATTATTTTAATTATTCAAAAATAAAATGTAGAGAACACAAAATATTCATTAAAACTTTCCCTTGCTTTTAAATTGAGTAAAAAATGCTTAGTTCATTCTTTTGAAATAATCTGCATTAAGAGTGGTGAACACGATTTGATCCACACTTTAAAATAGATCATATTCCAAAATTAATTTTTACAGATTAATATTCAAATTAAAGTAATATCCTAAAATTAATATATCATTATTTATTATATCAAGGTAATCATATATAAAAATTTATAAACAAAATAAGCAATATTATTAAAATCCGAATAAGATGAATATATCATTTATATTGCCATTCTAAATTCAGATATATGTAAAAATAAGTAGATAAATAAAATAAGAAGCAGAAACTTACATAGCAGATTATTAAAACAGTAATTATTACTTTCAAAATATCTATCATAGGGTGTTTTTAAGATCGATTTCATTCCAAAGAGAATTGTAATTAATATTTCTCTCTCTCTCTCTCTCTCTCTCTCTCTATATATATATATATATATATATATATATATATATATATATATATAT
>JAPMOR010028704.1:694082-711072 GCA_026543865.1 Argiope aurantia
TATATATATATATATATATATATATATATATATATATATATATATATATATATATATATATATATATATATATATATATATATATATATATGAGTGATAATTGTTTCTTTTTACTTAATTTTTTGATAGTGTTTACATAAAATGCATTCCTTTTGTTACATCATTATACACCATTCCGATTAACTTGCGATTTATATATACTATATATTTCCATACATGATACTGAGGGGAATATTTGAATTTTATGATTCATATTCATATAGGAATAGAATTTCATACATGTCAAAATATATGAATCTTTAAATAATACAGGTTATAGATGTCGATATGTATATTTATAACAAATTGCTCCTTTCCTGAAAAGCAAAATATTGAAAAGCCCTGAATATTCAAATAATTGAAAATGCATTGAAGCAAGTGAATCAGATATTCATAAAGCAAGATATTTTATTCATTAATAAGTCTCTTTAATAAACATCAGGAATCATAATTTTAAACAGGTATGAGACAGAAATTTTCTTTTCTTAATTGAAAATAATTTTATAGTATTTTTTGGTAGGCAGTTGCCCATGTTTGAGTTCAATCTAAGATGTTAAATAGAGTTAAACTCAATCTTACAAATAAATTGCTATTCTTTTTTATTCGATCCCTAAACACATTCGTCCATTTTATTATTCAGAAATTAAAGTTTATTTCATTGAAGTATTCTGTGTAATGACTCTGCAATATGCTTAGGATTTAAATCAGAAAGTATTTAAACTCGAACAGAACTACTTGAAGCTTTAAAATACTCACATCAAGATGCCTTCTCGTTACAATTTGCTCTCGCTTATTTAAGAAAAAGAAACGAATTTCAAATAATTTCCGAAATAACTTTCGTCACCATTTTTACAACTCGCTGAAACGATGCATAAATGTCCTTACACTACTTTCTCTATTTTTATGACCCAAAATATAATCGTGGAAAAGATAGATGTAGCTCACGGAATAAAAGAGGATCCTTAGTGAAAGGTTGGAATCATTAGTAAAGATACTATTGCATTGATTCATTCTACTCATTTCGATTCCCTTTATAAAAAGAAGGAAAAAAATTATCTTGGATGTTTTGAGCATGATTATCGGCTGTTTTCCACTTAGTTTATTCCGGAAGTTAAATGGAAAGGATATTTTTTTAAAAATTAATCGCCTTAGCGTATTATTCCAGATGAACAGTTTTGCTCCAAATTGTTTCCGGTACAAATTTATATTTTTTTTTATAACTAGATTCTTTTCTTTCACGATCTCTTTGATGACTGGGTTCATAAAAACTTCTGCGAATTTTGATACTTATTTCGTGGGTCATTTCATGCAGCTGAAATTTCATTTCATTTACTGTCGGAACTATTAAAAGTAAGTTCATTTTTTTATTTCATTTCGATTTTGTTTGAATCATGCTCTTGGTTTCAAATAGATACCATTTTTATTAAGAAATAATTGGAAACTAATAAACAAAATAATAATTTATTTTTTGCCCCATTGGTTACAAAGCTTACATGCATTTCGTTATTATCTTTTTAAGAGCAGAGGCATATGTAACGACTAAGATAATGTTTTGACCATTAGACACATAACGGTAATTAACAGATAAAAAGTGTTCAATTAGGTCATGACGTTTCTCTTATTTTTTTCGTCGCTACTATTCATTTAAATATATACAAAGTTAATGTTCCTTAAAATAAAATTTATTTATCATAATTGATTACTGAAAAATATTTAAACATTAAAATAAATAACAAACGTTTGTTATTATCCATAGTTTAATCACTAGAATATTTAAAGGAGATTAATAAAATAAAAATATTTTCTTTTCATTCTGATTTTGCATTCAATGTATATGCATACATATAATTACAGTAGATACTCTCTGTACAAAGAAATAATGGCAAACCGACAACACATGCAGAGTTATTTTTCCCCATCGGTTGGAAAGCTGATATCATCTTTAATTATAATCCTTTCAAGACGATTTTGATACTTATTCGATATGAAGATAAAATTTCGAATACTAAATTAATATTATTTTAAAATTTTAAACGAGCAATTCTTATATATGCATAAATTTATTTTGTGTATCTCGGAAACGGCTCTAACGATTTGGAGACTTATGCAAACTGACATTAATCATTTTTTTTTCTAAATGTGAAGGTAGTCACTGATGTTTCTAATGAAGTTATTTTTTTGAGTACTTAGCTTTTTGACAATAATAAGTCAATTTTAAAATTAAAAACAATCATAAAAACATTGTTAATACTTAAAAATATTCCATTTAATTTATTTCCATTTAAATGAATGATGCCCCATCCACATGATTTACAATAAATGCAATTTATATTAAAAAAATATTTAGAAATAACAGCAAAATGTAAATTTAAATTTTTTTGTCATTTGTTACAATTCTCAAGCCGCATTAGGTAATAATTTTTATAATGGTAGGAACATGTGTACGACTGGAATTATTCCCTAATTATAAAATATTCTATTAGAGTATTGTTTTGCATCCTTTATTCATTTTCATCAATATGAAGAGATGCGCATTTAGATATTATATCCTTGTCAATCATCACAACTGTAGTTAAAAATTTTCAAAGCTGAATAGTTAAAATATTTCGAATGAGTAAGACGCATCATTTGTTACATTTACTTTAAAAGCATCACAATTAGGCATATTATAATTTGTTAGTTTTATTTATAAGTATGTAAAAGACTTAGATGGCGTCAAGAGATACACATTTAGCATTCTTTAAGATATTATACGCTGGTCAACCATCACAACTTAATAAATAAAAAAAATTTGCAATGAACAAAACTCACTATTTGTTAAATTTACTTTAAACACATCACAATTAGGCATTTTATAATTAGACAATTTTCTTTCTATATATGTAAAGGGCAGAGGTTGTTAGAGGACCTGAGGACGTTTCCTAGAAAATTTATCCCATTTAATAAAAAACTTAATTTTATTAGTCAGTTTTAAGTATCGTAATCGTAATATCATTAAAAAACAATAAAAATAATATATATATATAAATATATAATTTTTTTAAAATTTATCTTATTTAAATTTTGATTGACGGACAGTTAATTACAAAACGGTACTTTATATGTCAAAAAATAATTGGAAACTAGTCAATAAATATGGATTTAATTTTTGCCCGTCGGTTATAAATTTCGTATAATTTTTAGTTATTATTTTTATAATGTTAGAGATTTAGGTAATTTTCTAAATGGTAATTAACAGATTAAAAAATTCCACTTAGATCACATTTTTTTATCCTTTCTTCATTACCTTTCATATCAATTCATGCAAATTTAATGTCCCTTAAGATAATATACAATTTGTCTATCATCACGGCTGATTAGAAAAAAAATATTGTAAATGAACAGGAAGGTCATTTGTTATACTTATTTTAAACTCACGGGAGCATCACAATTAGGTATGCTGTCATTAATCTTTTTTTTTTCCCTTACTCTAAGAAAGGTTTATCTGCGGTGTCAGCGATGTTTTCTTGGAAATTTATTTTCTTAGGTAGTGGTTTAATTTTATTAGTCAATTTGAAATATTAAAATCTTCAACGTTTTAAAAGCAATTCGGTGTTTTCCCATGCGTTGGTTTCACCTTTTTAGGCGAAGAAATTGTCTCCTCGAATGTTAAGTAAACCTCTGCCGGTTTCAATCTAATTATGTTGGAAGTTTGAGTTTTTTTGTTTGGTTGAGTGGTTTCGCATGAGATGAGTGTATTTTTCGTTTTTTAAATTAGTTCTTAAAGTTGTTATGGGTATGCTTATTTTTCTAGTTAAAAGCAATTAGTTTCCAAAAATCACTTTGGAAATCTACATTCGTAATTTATGTCAGTCTTTAAGTCTTCGATGCTATAATTGTTCAAAGTTTTCATTCATATTACTAAATTAAATTGTAAATTAACAATATGAGAGTAATTTTTTAAGGTTAATTTGAAATTTGATATAAAAAACAAGGAAATAAAAAGTTACGAAAAATATCATTTTTACTAATCTATATCATCATAATCAATCACATAATGTGATTTCATTTTGTTCCAACGAGATTTGATTTTATTCTAAATTTAAGATCTTGGAGAAATGCACGAAATTAACTATATGAAATGTCATACTTAGAATATATACAGCATCTCAACTCTAACTGTGGCCCAACTGCTAATTTCTTGAGCATCAGAGACACTCACTACTTCCAATAGGTGAAATGCTATAATTAGCATAAAGAATTGTATTTGATGCCATTTAAGTCAATAAATTAATAATGAAAGAATTAGGAAGAGTGTAATTTTGTTGATTAAAACAACATAACTGATTATAATTATTGTATTGTTTGATATAATTAATATCAATCAATATAATTCTTTGAGACATTTAAAAAATTTTTATAACTGAAACTGTATGCGTATCTCTAACGGATAATAATTAACTGTTATACTAGGTTTAAAGTTAGCATCCTGTATTACCATTTGATTTGAAAAATGATTTCATTGAACAAATTGAGTGGGGTAAAATAAACATAATTTCTCGGTTCAAAAAACCTAAAACATGTTGAGATGAAATCGAAAATGATATTTCTCTAACAGCTGATATTTATGAAAATTAGACTACATATAAAATTTATACATTTTGCAATCTGAGCTTTTAGTGATAAGCAGTAGTTAATAATTTGTAAAAGTCAGTAAATTTCGTTGTAGATTGCACAATGATGTTTCTCTTATTATTAATTAATGTTTCTTTTCATGTTAACGGCATTAACAGTCAAGTAATAAGTTATTAACAAGACTTTTCTAAATATGTTTATTTTAATTAGATAATCTTATTATATTTTTGAACCGAAATTCCAGAAAATGTTTGATTTAAAAGCAATGAAATAATTATAGAAATAATTTATTATATCTACATTACGTACATTTTTTTAGATTATATTATTTTATACTTCAATATACTATTATGTCTGCATCGTACTATAAAGGCAATAAGTAAGAATACAATTTTTCTGCAAAGATTGTAGTTCATTTCACAAATCTATAAAATACTCAAATCGAATGAAACTTAATGTTTCGAGAAATTTTAAATTTTATTAAAAATTAGATTTTAAATTTTAACATATTTATTTAAGTTTAATTAACAATTATAAAAGTAAGGGACATCCAAAAAATGTAATTTCTGTAAAGTGTGATTTATTTCAGAATGTATTATTATTAGACTAATTTTATTCTGTAACCGTAAATACCTCAGTTTCAGTTTTATATGCTCAGTGAATATAAGCTTTGAAATTATGAAAGTTTTTTTTGTATATTTATTAACCAATTACAGTGGAACTAGACTAAAAAGTTACAAAATATTTTTATGTTGCAAGCTATTTACTATGTGCCAATTTTCTATTCATTTTCAATCGAAAACGGAATGCAAGAAAATCAATAAAATATTTCTAAAACTTCAATAATGTTGAACTCATAACTTTTGTCTCTGAATGAATCAACAATCAACTGACGAAACGTCTATCTTCAACGTAAAGCATTTAGATTCATATTCAATGCCATTCTCAATTATTTTCTCGTCATTCAGATAATCAGTCTTGTCGAAGTTTCTGAAGTAATATTTGAAGTTCTACGTTAGTGTTCTGGGGAAAGCGTACGTGTATAATTCTTCATACCAGAATCACTTTAAATTTTGACAAGAGATCAAAGATACACTGATTTCTAACGTTATCGAAAGACTATTGTGTTAATATTGCCGAAAACCAACTTTCTAACTTTAATCTTTTAGATTTAACTCAGACGGTAATCGTATCAAAGTATTTTAGACTGTGAATGTCATTATATGTCCATATTTTAAACTCATTAAGATTTTTGTGGTGCTCTTACATTATTTGGTATCATAACATTTTTTCTAAGAAAACAACTTACGGACTCATAAAATTATCCAAAAATACTTATAATGGTTTAAAATAACAAAAAAATTAATTTATAATTGCTCATTATACGCATACTATTAAGTTATACTGAGAAGAAATCAAACTGAAATGTACGTAAAAGCAAACAACAAAATTATGGTTGTATGATCCACGGTTTTCAGTAAGAAATTAAAAATGATAACGCCTTGATAGAAGCATTGCTGCTATTGATGCGCTCAGACAGCATATCTGCTATCAAAACAATTCATCATACATTTACCTATCACTAGTAATTGTGTAATTTGAAAATGATTTATTTTACGTAAGAAGCCAACGAAGTAGTTTGCTTGCCATTGCAATGGTATTCCGATCTTGATCTGTAACTCCCCCGTCCCCCCTTCGAACCAACATATCAGAAGGCTCTTACTTTTCATACCAGTGTCGCCAGATATTGCAGTCAACTGCAAAAAATATGCATCAATAAACTGAATGGATATAACGACAAAACTTAGTTTTTCAGCTTTTAGAGAAGAAATAAGGAGATAATGTTTCTCTTGAAATTCTAACCTTCCGTCACTCTGAAATTCTAACCTTACAGTTACTAAATTTCGTATTTCATGACTCAAATATGAAAGATTTTGCTAGTAAAATTGTCTGATATTTGAATCCGCATTCGATCAAGATCTCTTACTATCTTAGGTACTTTTGTGACACGGAAAAGCTCTTTAGAACCTAATGAACTGCCAAGTTAAAAAAGAGCGGAGTTTGAAAGCATCTCTAGCGAGATATTAACTTAATTTTAAGAGAGTGTTTTATCATAGAAATGTATTTTCACATTTCGCTTTCATAAAATAAGGAAACTACATAGTTTGAAAAAATTTTCAAAATCTTATTTGAGAGTTGAAATCGTATGTCTGAGTTTACAGTATTTTATTTTACTTCATTTCTCTAAAATCTAAAGAGTTTCGATTTTTTTTTTCAAAATACATTTGTTTTTCATTTACAATGTGGGCTAATTATAAGCAGGTCGACTAGAAGATGTATTTAATTAAGTAAATAACCTTAGAAATTACTAGATTTGAGTATATAATATATTTTATATAAATAAAAAGAGCATCCAATGTGAACTTCTATTGAACAGTGTACTAATTCGATTTCATGTATTTTATTTTGTATCAGTTCTTTTTGGAAGCTACCAAAATATTTTTGTTACAGACTTCCTAGTGTTAGGCAGAACCAGATGATGATGGCACTTGAACACCAGATGATGATGGCACTTGAACCAGCACCTCACCCACGAAACTTCTATTCGAGAAAGCGTGGTTGTGGAAAATGCATGTGACTCAGAGCCTTGCATATCCTGGATCTTGAGCGGAATGAGATTTCGAAAGAGTCATACTAAAATCCTAAAACTGAGACTATCACCATATCACTACCATCTTCAAATAAATTCTATTAGCTGCATCTAAAATATTATGTTATAATTTACTTCATTTTAGAACATTTAAAATATTTTGTGAAATCCTTCAAACATTCTCTTAGAGAATTCATTTTAATTCTTCAATCAAGTTTTGCTTAGAAACTTAAATGAATTGATTCTTTAAATTGAACTGTTAATTCTTAAGAAGTAAATCCCGCTAAATGCATCTAGCACAAAAATTGCATAAAGTATCAAATCTTTAGTATCTATAAATGAGGCTAATTGGCAGATACATAGAACTATTAGCAGAAACTAAAATAGTAAAAGCCACTGTTTTAGTCAATTATTTAGTTCTAATAACGTTATTTAGTGCAAAGGCATTATTTTCTTCAGTGTCATGTAAACAATCTTTGTATCTTCTGGATAAACAGTATAATCCGGTAGAATTTTTTAAAATTAATATGCGTTTGTTTCGACTGTTATATTTCTCGTTAAATGTAGAGTAAGATAATATTTAGAAATATTCGGTTTTTAAAAGCTTAAAATTAAATTCCTAGGACATTAAGAAAATATTTTTTTCCGAGAATTATTGATGAGATTCTGGATTTAATAGGTTGCTTTAAAAACGTTTTTAAATGCTGTTTCTTCGAATGAATAAATATCCGAAAACTAAAGAAAATATTTTTCGGTGATCTTAATATGTTGTTGTTTCTTATAATTTTTTATAATTCTTTAACAACGATATTAGTATTTAGAGAAAATTATAAAGTGTTTTTAAACATTCTTGGATGATTTAAATTCATTCTTAAATCTTGGGAAAATAAATCCTTTGCCAGTAAATATTTATTCTGATTCCCTCCTTATGAGAAGAAAAGATGAATTTGTTCTACAAATCATATTTTAATGTCAGTACTAAATTTAAAGTTGGAAGCATTTTATTTGAAAGTCAAAAAAGATAAATGAATTCAGTGAAGAAATGCCGGGCAGAGTGTCTTTTAATCTCAAATAAATTGCTCTCTTTTTCTGTTTATTCCTTTTTAGTTGCTTTATTTGCATTTTGATTTCGTATTCTAGATTCGAAATATGCATCGTTTCTCTCACAAACAAATGTTTACTCAAGAAACATAATGTATGAAATATTTTTTCCTTAATTGCAAATTTTCACGAATCTCTTAATATTTAAACTTTTAAGAAACATTTGGTGATTTTTATATTTTATGCTTTCACAAAATATTTGAAACAGAGGTTCAAAAAATGTTGAATATTTTATTGTTTGAAGTGGTAGACAGCTTCTCTTCTTTTAAGAAATTCATAAGTGTCCTTCCTGTTCTAGAAGTTCGAGGAGCATTAATTGTATTCACTAGTAAAACATGAAAATTTACAATATAAGGAACAGTCACGATACACCAATCTGAACGAATTCTCAAAAAAACTGTTTCATTTTCCTTTGTTCTGATGTTTCTATCCAATTATATGAGTTAGAGATTTTTGATAAAGAGGAACTATGACGTCTGTCGTTAGTGCAAGCAATCTTGGAGGACTTAGAAAGCATTTATGACACAAATCTGTATTAGATGCAACATATATAGATAGGTTGTCTTACTGGATATGTTATGGGGAGAAATTGCCTGACATTTATGCTCGGTTAAACAAAACACCAGGAAAACATCCAGCAGCCAATAAAGCCACAATGAACAATTCACTGCTAAAGCGCATTTCAGTTTCCAGCTTCTGAAAAATGTTAATTAAAAGCAGAGCCAGAGGACGGAACCCTATATCTTTGTCCTCTGAGTTTCAGCTATTCTCTTTCTTAACTCACTAAACCACTGGTTATACAGCGATTCTTAATATAATGTTAGACGAAGTAGGAGACTCTTATAAATTATAGTTCAATTCTTTGAATTTGATTTTTAGTTGAGTTGAAATTTAATTTGTTCTAGGAAGAATAAATCGACCTTATTGCTTTGCTAAAGGAGAATTTATATTCAATTAAGTACGTGCACATACTTTAGTTTTGAAAGATCAAGATCAACTAAAAATCGTAATTCAGTGATATTTAGCTTGTTATCGTGTAATAATACTACCATATTTTTTATTTTTTTCGCAAGGAATTCAGAGTAGTGTGTTTTTTGTGTTGAAACTATAAAAGAATACATTTCTATCAGTTTCGATTGTAACTTTGAAATATTACACTGTGAATTTATATAAATAGAGATAACTTTCAACTATCGAATCAATCATTATGTTATGATTACTTTTAATTCTTATTATTCTTATATTTTCAGCTAATGTCTGGAATAGTATACAGAAAAAAATTTCATTCTGATTTCAGAATGCTAGGTATTAACGGGTAGCAATATGTTTAGTTTATTTTCAGCTTGTATGAGATACAAAGATTAGAGACCTGAGATTCTTAGAATCTGTAAAGTATCTATATCCTGAAACTCATCTGATGTGGACAGACCCAACCTCTATTCCTACCTTCAAAAATGATGGATGGGAGAGATCAGAGGAGCCATGGGAAACTAGGCGCCGAAACAGAATAATGGGGAAAAGAACTTGAAGGAGACATCATCGGCCTCAGCGCTGAACTGTAGGGAGAAGAATCTCTAATAATACATCATCGACGAACGAGGCTTTTGAAAAAACATGGAGGTAACGTCTTTAGGGGATCACTTAAATAAATCGCTTACTTGATATTTACTGCCAGAAACTGCTGAATCAATGAGCTCATGCGGTAAGGGAATGAAATATGAAATTTAATGAAACATATGAAATGTTTACAGAAACTTTCACTTGTTTTGGCAGCTTGTTTTAAGGCTCTAAGGTGGTTTGAAGTATTAATAAATAAAGATGTTTGAATTTAACCATATTTAATCGATCATACAATGTTGTTTTTATCACATATTTAAAATTTCCACAATTTTTTATGTTTATTTTTAAGGCTTCTAGATCAAATTTTATTATTCCTTGTTAAGAAAAATGTAAGAATAACTTTTAAATAAATATAAATGTTACGATGCAATTAATATTTGAAATATTTGTAGGGGAATTTAAATATCTGTCTAAGAATTGCACATATCTTGATATCTGATCACTAGTTTCTTAAAATTTCCTTCAGTATTAAAAAAGAAAAATAATGAAATATTTTATAAATCGTAAATTAATATTTTATAATAATTTTTTAACAATATGTGATTATTTCTTTCAAAAACAATTTTATTTTATAACTTTTTTCAAACAATTTCAGGTAATATTATACACAGGGTATCATGGAACTCCATTGCAAACTTGTGGAGAGATCTAGAACGTTTATAGGAGTCGTAAATACGTGAAAACGTACACTACATGTGCGACATCTCAAGATCAGCGCATGGGAAATCCTTATCGTAGTCGTCGATTAAGCGTTGTCAACATGAATGGTATAACGAAAGCCGAGCTAGCTGATCTTCACTTCCTCTGCTTATCTAATGGAAATAAATACTCTATTATATAATAATATTGGTCAATATTTCTATCAAGGTGCATACTGAATCCCTAATTATTGGTTGTTGGATGGCAGGCACGTGCCTGAACATGTCTTCGCAGTACTGATGCAGGATTCCTCGCAGTACTGCTGGGACTCCATCTCATGACGTAATTTTCATACATGACTTTTTGAACAGGTCTTTTGGATATAAATGGATTAGGCCTGGGGTTCATGTCACATACGCATACACTCTAGATCACCTGATTAATCTCCTCTAGATTTTTTATATGGTGTCTTGAAAGCCATAGTTTTCAAAGTATCTGTAGTTTCTGATAAGTTCCTAGTGGCAAAAATCACATCGCAATCAATACTTGACTACCGCAGTCACTACTTGAGGTAACCGTTATCTTTTAAAGAAGTATTGTAAGTATTGCTACATGCATGCCTTATCGCCAGTGGAGGAAATTCGGAACACTATAATTATTGTGTTAATAAATGCATATTTTTAAATAAAAAAATTACACTGCTTTCTGTATTACGTCTTTATGTGTCCTTAACATTTGAAGATGGCATCTCCTATTATACTTCCAAATGTGATTATGTTTCCAAACGCGATATTCAGTATCTCCCCCAAGTTTATATTTGACGTTCTGGGAGCTTTTGTATAATGTTTTATGAGGCTCATTATAAAGAAAATAAAAAGTAAATAAATTATCACAGATTAGGATTAATTCCGAGAGAAATCAACCATCAGAGAAGAAGATGTACTATAATATAGATATCAAAAAAAGCAAAATTTTGATGACATTTTATTTATATTTTATAATAATTGGTATTATTAACAGCTCCATCGTTTTTTTACTCCAATACAAGGTATTTCTAGACATTGTAGTAGAAATGTTTTGGATTTCTTACCTGATCAAGATGGAACTTGCAAGACATGAAAAAGTAGACTTTTAGCACTTTTGAAACAGATTATTTATTAAACACGCAAATCAAACCAAGACGAAAATATTCAGAGGTACTGAAGAGCATTTTTTTGTAACTTTTTTAATGTATGAATATAAAAATAAATTGTTTAAGCAAGCCTACAATTATAGATAAAAATAACACGTCTAGAAAAAAATGCCGATTTAACCAATACAATGAAAGTTTATAATATACAAATATTTTCTATTCTGTTTCTTTGAAAAGTGTCGCTATACATTTGTCACCAATATAAGAAAATTAATTACGTAGAATTATACTTACAGCAACTCTGTTGTTGGGATATTCATTACTAACAAATCGAATCAAGTTAACAAGAAAACATATACATGCATTATATCGAAATTTTTTTTCTTTTTTGAATTGCAATATATATATATGTGTGTGTGTGTGTGTAATGGCATGTCTTAAGCTATGCTAAATAATTAATTTTGATTATTTTTTATTTTAAATTCAACTATTATAATTACATTTTTTATTAATTAATATTGTAAATTAATTTTTATTTTAAATTAACTCATATTACTTTATTCTAAATTTTTCTTTTATTCCCTAATTCAGATCACACTTTTTTTATTTATATATTTAACACGTGCACTAAAATATTATTCGCTCTTCAACTTTGACGTTGCAAGAGAATGGATTGATGCCCTAACACCCACGGCATTCCTAGCTAAGATACCTAAGATTTCTTTCTTAAATCGACAAGTGTCAATTTTACGATTGTTTACAAAGAAAAACAACTTAAAATTGAAAAAAAAATATCCATCTGATCAAAAATAATTTGTTGCATATTTATCCGTCATATAAATACCCTGAGTTACCAAGATTGCAATCTCTCATTAGGGATAGGAATTTCTCTGATCAGGACGAATCAAATCTTAATAAATAAAATCACTAAAATTGTACAGTCCACCCTAATCGTATTGAACTAGTAAATATCGGAATCATTAGAGGCAGTAGTTATTTCCGAATAGAAGTTTAAAATAAAGAAAAAGTAGAGAGAAAAATTATGTTTTATCTTGTTTGAGTCAATAAATGTACTACTGAAAAATTACAGATAGAAATCGTATTTAATAATATATTTTCGACATTCCTACATTTGAAAGGAGAAAAATCCACTCTTTTTCGGCCAAAACTACTTGAGTATCGAATCTTTGAATTTCTTTATTTTAAACAGTCAACTGCTTCCTGGATCAAGTATTTCTCGACGAGGTCGTTAGTGGAAGTTCCTCGAAACAGCCGTTGAAATGCTTTATATGCTTGTAAAACATTATATTTAAAACTTCATAATTTGACCAGTTTTGATAAAGTGGCTTAGAACAACTTTTGCTCAAATGTTATAATGTGAAAATATTTCACAAAATGTGATTAATAGGACCGAAGGATTTTTAAATAGTATTTAAAAATTCGGACATTGTACATTCTGCAAATTCTTCTGAAGTATATTTTTTGATTGAACTAGCATAAAACATAATTCATTTAAAACATTTTTTTCTTTCTTTCATTAAAGCATTTTTCTCTTGGAAGTATATGCGAGTGTTTAGAAATTAGCTATTGGGGCACTATTTGAGTGGGTATCTTGTATGGAAATGCAATGAAATGAACTCATTCAGTACTTATTTATATTAAAATATTTATGAAAAAGAAAAAACAATTATTTGCTCAAGTTCAAAATTTTAAAGAACATATTTTTGCTATTTATAAATGCATTTAAAAATAGTTACTCTTTTAAGTAAAATGTGGATTTAATCGCTGCTGTGAATATTTATTACATTCAAAGACTTTATTTCTATTCCTTTGGAATGGATTGTTGTCCATTTATCACAACGCAAAAACACCAAATTACCTAAAATTACACTTACTATAGCAAACCCTACAGAAAGGGTACGCGCTTCTTGATAGCAAAACCATCGCTCAATTTATTCCGAACAGTCTAATTATTAGGTTCACCATGGCGTCTTAAAACACCTCGACATTTTACGCTTCTGTAAGCCACCCGTTGAAAGCCATCTTTCACACAATCCCGCATATTTTCCAGCGAATTCTAGTCGTTCCATCTTGGATTTCGTGTCAACTCCAGCGAATAAAAATTAATGAGCCATCTATAACTCATGACCCCCAACGCCATGAGAGCCGAAAACAACATCCAAGATGCAGAGCTCTAAGGTCGCAGCAGCGTACAACTCATTTTCCACTAGATTATGAACGCCAATTAAGAAGCCACCATAACCCATGAAATATTACATCTGCATTTTAATGCCCATTAAAACTCTCCCGGCAGCAGCAAATACGAAACGTCCATAAATGTCTGATTCGTATAAGATGGGGAAAATCTCTCTAACAGTATTTTGCTTATCAATTTTGAATTTAACGGTTAACTGCTGGAAACGGGATTTTTGTCATTTTTATTTCTCTGGTGGAACTATTCTTCAATCTATTCATGAGTGATTTTGAATATATTTGTCTCTAACGAGCGCAACTTTTAATATTGGAATCATCGGAAAGAATACAGTTTGAGAAGTTTCTAGTTGTATTTAGAGATTAAAGTTTGCAAATATTATTTATGAAAAGCAGATTTGGGACTTGATTTTTTTAATCTTAAAACTATTTTTGTAGAAGAGCATTTATATGCAACCACATTTGAATGAATTATTCAAGTGAGAATATACGCTAGCAGTAACGTTTGACGTTGAATTACCGTAACAGGATGTAAATAAATGGCTGAATATCTTAAGCTTTAAATTTATTTGATCGAAGAAATTCCACTAAGGGAAGGATCTTAGTGATTCCTCATCATAATGATCATATTAAACAAGTACTTCACTCTCCAAACTTCCACTATATTCTAATACGAAAACGCTTCATCAAAAGTAAATTCATAGCCCCACAAGATACAAGCTCTTGTCCTATCATGATATTTAATCTTATAAAGAATTAGATCTATAAGTATATACATAGTGAGTATAATAAGGAACTGCTCCATGACTTCCAACTCGGTCATCAAAACACAGAAGGCAAATTTCACATTTACACACTAGCAAGCAAACTCCAGATAAAAGTATGAATTCATTGAAGTATTTTACAGCATATTATTTATGAATAATAAATGTTTAATATTTTATAAATCAGTTCTGTTCTAAACTCGTGGTGTTTCCTAGAGCATAAATTCCTTAATATTTATGAAAATAAATTATAAATTAAATGCTCAAAAGTGGGGAATATAATTTTAAAAATCAATTTTTTAGTCCACTATTAAATTTTTTTTGAAATTTTTTAAAATTAAATTTATTGATTTCAATGTTATTTCTGGTATAATATTACCAGTGTATGTTTGTTGCTAAACACCACTGGAACACTTTAAAGGAAATTCGGTGAAAGGCGTTAGTATTCATTGAAGAGTTTGCAACCACAAAAATATTTATACACTTATTCGAAATGCATGCAACGTAAAAATATTTATAAGCTTTTTTCAAACACTGAATACTAAGAATAAAAGATACAAGTAGAATCTGAAAAAAGTAGTCTTTAAAAATGCAGAAGATAGGATTATGGTAAACTGCTATAAAATGTCTTTTCAATTGCTTGATTTCATCAAAAGTGTATTTTAATAAATATATTTTATCGTCGACCCCAAGAGGAGGTAAGAAGGTAAGGGAATTTAACCGACGAATGAAATTAACTGAAAAACAAAACTGTTAATGAAAATTTCTGAAGATGCAATCTAAATGTTTTATTTCAAAATTCTACAGTTACTTCAATTAGACTTTGGTTCAGTTAGGCTGATTATTGTCTATTAAGGTCATCCGAAGATTTAATTGGAATGAAACTCTTAATTTCGAAATGCAGCAAAAAGGTGATGATGACATCTAAGCTAGCATTTTGTCCTTAAAAGTGTTCAGCAGAACACCAGTGGACATTTTGTTAATCGCGGATTCAACCTGCATCAGATGTGCCGATAAAGGCTATAGGTGAAAAAACAATTTTGGCGTCTTAAAATAGAGGCAGTTTTATATATTTTATTTCGATTGAAATATTTAATTTCTTTATTAATTACTATTCACCTCTGGCAATCAGCTTTTTCGCCGGGGCCATTAGTTATCTTTAATCTCTGTTAAATCAGTTAATCTTCATGAGCATAATTCTCTTAAATTATCAGATATTAAAACTTTATTATTTTAATTGTATTTCATGTATCAGTGTTCATTCTGTTCATGAGCCTTGCCAATGGGCAGCAGTCCCATGATATAGTGTTAAAAAAATGCAAATGTCTGATTCATCTATCGTCTAAATTTTACCTTATTGCGACTTCACTTTTTTATTCATCTTGTAAACTATGCAGATTTAAACAGTAACGTATCCGTAACTTTAAACATTGAAAGAAAATTTCTTGAATAAATATTTGGTAAAGTAATAAAATTTGAATTTCAGAGAAACAACATAATCTGCTGTTGTAAAGTAGGAATTTTAAAAAAAATGCCGAAATTCAGAGACAATTTGCACAAAAATCAAACTGATGTCATTAAAGATATTTTTGTTTTAAATTTGGAAATGGTATTAAATTCATTTTTGTGCTGTATTATTTTTGGAAACAATCGGGAGAAAACACTAAAAATTGTTTTTATTTTTAATTAATTAAATTTTTTAAAAAAACGCTCCGAAGTGCATATTTCTGCACTTCAAAGTATATACATGCCAAACTTTGTAGCTGCAGATAAAAAAAATCTGGCCTGTAGTACAATAGCACACCCAACCAAACACACACACACACACACACACACACACACACACATATATATATATATATATATATATATATATATAGTAACCAATCTAAAGCAAGAAATAGTTTGAAAACTAAACTAAAATGAAAACGAAAGCAAAACAATTTCAAAATCACAACAAAAATTATAATCTATTCAAACAAAACCAAAAATGGAACAGGTAAAAACTTCATAGTATTTAGAGAGCGCAAATGCAGCTACTTCTAAAACACAGATGAACTGATACAAAAGTATAAAAATCAAGTTAAATGGAAAAACAAATAAACCAAATAAAAAATATTAAAAAAATATTAAAAAAATATTAAAAAAGGAAGAATCCGGCCTGAAGACTTTTTCAAGGGTCACCCTCAGGCAGGGATTCAAAAAAGGGATTTTTTCTGT